>VYXB01004870.1:494937-549082 GCA_013397135.1 Pachyramphus minor
GGTGTGGAGGCGCTGGGACTGTAGCGGGCAGAGGAGGAGCGGGGACCCCTTCAGGGCTGCCCCTCTCACCGCCCCTGGGGCCTCGCGTGCACAGGGATATTCCTGGGCCAGTACTGGTGGCAGCAGCTCCAGGCCTGTTTGGGAAGTGGCGCCCTCCTGTAGGGAACGCAGTCTATTGGAGGCTGCCTAAAGGCTCCTCTTTGGGCGCTGTCTAACCGGGATGTCTCTTTAAGGGGGTGGAGCAGATCGCAAAGGGCCGTGCGTGTGCGTGTGCATGTGTGCCCTTTTCCGCATGGAGTGCGGAGCGTTCCCATGGCTGGCTGATCCCTGCTCGTGGGGCAGCTTGGTTTGTTATCCACTGGATTCTCTGCTTTGTATCAATGTAGGTGATTCTTACTTAGAATTTTCTCGTTTGCCTGCTGGCCCATTCCAGTCTAGCAATGTAAGAAGCCTCTTTTTTTGTTGTTCTTCTTTTGTTGTTGTTGTTATTTGTTTTTTTTCTGCCTGGCATCCCTAAGGAGAAACAAGAAGTACCATTTGTGTGTTCTCGTTCTGTTATAGTTTGCTGAAAGACAGAGGTTCCACTGAATTCTTGATGGCATTATAAGCAGTATTCTCACTGCATCTTTCCCTGGAAGCAGTATCTATGAGTTTTATTTCCTCTGCTTCCTGCTTTATAGTCTAAATCGCCTGTTGTCGAAAAGTTTGACATTTAAATGTATGCTGCCCAATGAGGAATTTGACAAATTCCTGGTTCTTGACAAATCCACAGAAAGAATCACTAGAGCATTTACTTTACATCTATTTTAAAGCCCCTAACTTCTGCTGCATTTATTCTGTGCTTTTGTTGTGTTTGGGATAATCTCTTCTTCCCAGATCTTAAAACGTCTGTAAATTCCCTTTTCACTCAGGTTGTGTAATCTTCTATAAGAATCAGGACTGCTGGTTCTCTGTTCTACTTTCTCTCCATTCCTCCTTACTGGCTGATGCTGGCCAAGTCACATTATAACTGAGTCTTTCTGTAAAGTACAAATGCACACATTACTCATTATTATGTACTTTGTGATGCAAATTATCTACTGTGCAAATATCTCTCCTGTCCTGCTTACACAAGGTGTGGGTAAAGGAGATACAGTACGGCTTTTCAGTAGCCTTGCCAACCTTATTAAACACTTTCAATTTTATTTTCCTTTTGTGATTTTGGCTCTGTAGCAGTTGCTGAGAATGTGTGCTCTGTGGGAGGCCTGTGATGATTTGCTGCACTCTTTATGTTGTATCTTTTGTTTTCCAGGATTTGTTCCTCTCCCTTTCAATGGAGAGTGACAGTATAGATTAATAATGAGGACCAGCCCTCGCAGGCCCTTAATTCTCAAAAGACGGAAACTGACCCTCCCGCAGAAGGATGAATCCAGCACTTCAGCAAGAGATGACAACAGAGGTCAGGATGAAAAGACTCCCAAGCAGGAGCACAGCCAGGAGAACCAACACAACAGACAACCCAGAGACAAAAGGGACTGTGACCTGCAGAAATTCCCAGCGGGAATAAAGATAATTGACCATCCTACAATGCCCAACACCCAAGTGGTGGCCATCCCTACAAATGCTGATATCCAGAGCATCATAGAGGCACTGACGGCAAAAGGAAAAGAATGTGGCAACAATGGACCCAATAAGTTCATCCTCATTAGCAGTGGGGGCACGTCCCGTTCAGCGGGTCCAGCACCATCACAGCATCTCCCATCAGAGAAGAAAGCCAGTGCAGCAGTCAAGGCTGCAGATGGTCAAGAAAGAGAGAAGAATGTTACACAGACATCTGATCTTGCAGGCAGGACAGCGCTCTGGCATTCAGGAGTTGGTTCTGCGGTTGGACAGGAACAGGAGAGCAAGAGTATGTAGTCTTTACCAGTTTGTTGTTTATTTGTTTGTTTGAGGGTTTTTTTGTCCTGACAGACAAAGAGATGTGAAGTGGGGCCAATGAGTGTAGTGCTTGAATCTGGATACACAGTAACAAATAATATTTTGTTAATTACAAAATAGCTTGTAGATTTGATTCTAATAATCTACATAGCTTTTCATATCTAGTAAAATCTGAAGGATCACAGTGCATATGTTTTGGGTGGAAGACATCTGAGCTTCTGACTTGGGTCTTGTGCTATTCCTTTCAGTTAGTCTGTCATCACCATCCTTGGCTTCTGCTTACTAAATTCATCCTTTAGCAAGTTATATTCTTGAAGCACTAGACCAACACTGTCCTGTTTTGGTTGAAAGTAGTAGTGTGGTTTAAGTGTTCGTTTTTAAGGCTGCAGCTGTTTTCAGAAATAGGGCAACCTCACATGTATTCGGGAATTCAAGAGTAATTCCTTCCACAACAGTAGCATTGCAATACCATCTTTTACTAGTGTGACTAAGTGCCTTCCTTTTGACAGTTGAGATGAAAAGTTAAGAGGATTACTTGTAAGTAAGCAGAACTATGGTAAGGGGTCCTGCACTTTGGTCACAATCCCATGCAGTGCTAGAGGCTGGGGGAAGAGTGACTGGAAAATTGCCTAGCAGAAAATGACCTGGGAGTGCTGGTCAACAGCAGCTGAACATGAACAAGCAGTGTGCTCAGGTGGTCAAGAAGGTCAATGGTATCCCAGCTTGTATTGGAAGTAGTGTGTCCAGCAAGACCAGGGCAGTGATTGTCCCCCTGTATTTGGCACTGATGAGGCCCCACCTCAAGTGCTGTGTCCAGTTCTGGGCCCCTCACTAAAAGAAAAATACTGAGGTGCTGAAGCGTGTCCAGAGAAGGGACACAAATCTGGTGAAGGGTCTAGAGAGTAAACCCTGTGAGGAGCAGCTGAGGGAGCTGGTTTGTTCAGCCTGGAGAAGAGGAGGCTCAAGGGAGACCTTATTGCTCCCTACAAGTAGCTGAAAGAGATTGTAGCCATGTGGGAGTCAACCTCTTCTCCCAGGCAACTAGTGACAGGATGAGAGAACATATCCTTAATCTGTGCCAGGAGAGGTTCAAGTTGCACATCATCAAGAATTGCTTCCCTAAAAGGGTTGTCAAGCATTGGAACAAGCTCCCTGGGGGGATGGTAGAGTCACCATCCCTGAAGGTGTTCAAGAAACAACTGGTCGCAACACTTAGTGCGATAGTCTGATTGCCAAGGTAGTGTTTGGTCAAAGAAACATCTTGATGATCTTGGAGGTCTTTTTTTAATCTAAAAAATTCTGTGACTCTGTAATATGGGCTTGTTATCCCAACAGGCAGTGGTGAGACAATGAACTCTGTGTTGGACAATAGTCTCACTAACATCCAGTGGCTGGGGAAAATGAGATCTGATGGACTAAATCCCTCTTCTGTGAAACAAGACACAGAGAAAGAGAACCAGATGCCTCTGCAAGAAAGAATCAAGGTAAGTAGGAGAAGACAAGAGCATGTGCTAAAATTTTTGGTAAGGAAGTAACCAATGTGGATCAGAAGACTTCCAAGAACTAGGCATCACCATCTCTAAGTAACCTGAGTTGGGCCTTTACTGATTTGAATGGAACCTGGAGGATCCAGGGATGTTCCATGGGCCCTCGTCAAATTTGTGAGCATTCATGTATCACTCCTTCTGTCTCTCAGACTGAAGAAGAAACTGCTGCTGCTGCTATTCCTACTGCTGCTGCCTCCTCGTCATGGCAGAATTCAGTGTCAGAACGACCTCCTTACTCCTACATGGCCATGATCCAGTTTGCCATCAACAGCACTGAGAAGAAGCGCATGACTCTGAAGGACATCTATACCTGGATTGAGGATCATTTCCCTTATTTTAAGCATGTAGCTAAGCCAGGCTGGAAGGTAACAAGCAGGCCTTCAAGTTGCTGGGGGACACAGGGTGACGTTATAAGCCTTCTGGATCAAAATGAAAAGTTGTTTCCCTGGGTGCAGAGCAAGATGGAAATTCATTTAAACATCCCACCCCAAATACCCTCCCATTCCAGATGTTCACTCTCCCACTTCTTGTATCCTTTGTCTCATTCCACTTGGGCAAGATGATGGTATGTTTGACCACTGGACTAAGAATAAGGTTCTCAAAAGCAAATAGAATAAGAGACTTATGACAGGGTTGGCTGGGTATGCTATGAATATGAAGGTTCAGTGTTGTCTACACTTCGGAATGTAATCCCTTTTCTAGGGCAGTCACGTTTGAGGTAGCCCTTGCTGTGCTGATAACAAAACTACTGCTTTTCAACTCCCCTCACTGCTTTCTCCCCAGAACTCCATCCGGCACAACCTGTCCCTTCATGATATGTTTGTCCGTGAGACATCTGCTAATGGCAAAATCTCATTCTGGACTATTCACCCTGATGCGAACCGTTGCCTAACGTTGGACCAGGTATTTAAGGTGGGTTGCCTCATGCAAAGAAAATAGAACAGGTTATCCAGTTTCTAAATGCCACACTAGGCAGATGCACCTTATTTTAACTGTAAAGTTTCTTTGACATCAGCCTTTTTGTAAAAGCTGTATTCAGTCACTTCTCTTGACAAATAGACAAGCTCTGCATTTGAAAGAAAAGGTG
The DNA here is from genome assembly GCA_013397135.1 of Pachyramphus minor. Classification (NCBI taxonomy): domain Eukaryota; kingdom Metazoa; phylum Chordata; class Aves; order Passeriformes; family Tyrannidae; genus Pachyramphus; species Pachyramphus minor. Next base: position 499,489 of record VYXB01004870.1, read on the forward strand.
CTGTGGTTGTGCTTTTGATCTGGAGCTTCTGTGGGACATGTTCATTCTTCAGGTGCTACACCAGATATAATAGTCCACTTGTTCAACTTCTTTCCATGGACCTGATTCAAATTCCTAATGAGAAGCTTTCCACTGAAGCCAACAAGGTGTTCCTACTCTGTTTGATAAATCAGTCAGAGGATGAGATTCTCCTATCCCAACAAGGTGTTTGGTGTTCCTTCCCAACTAGGAAGTACCATTTTGTGGGGGAAATAGAGCTTGTGAGTCTGGTATAAGTGTGTTTAGACTTCTCTGTATTTTCAGCTAGGTGGCCAAATTGACTTTCGTTCACTCAGATTGTGCAAGTTTAAAATGTCCCATTTGTGCCCCTCTTTGGTTGATAACTTCATCTTAATTTTTTTCCCTCTCAATGCCTTCTGCCACCAGCCGCTGGACTTGGGGTCACCAACATCGCCTGAATGCTCTGAATCAGTAAGAATTACTCTCTGGCTTGGGGCTTCATCTTCTATTCTCTTCTTGCCAGTCACTGAAGGAAAGGACAAGAGGCTTGGGGAGGGGGACTGGGTCACTGTTGCACCTATTCATACAGTTCCATGCACACCCTTTTTGGGGAAAGGGATTGAGCCAAAGGTTAACTGCCTTCCGATGATATACTCTCTCTCTCTAGCCAGTAGAGCTGTACAGCTTTAAACAATTTGGAAGTCCACTGCTAAATAGACTGCAATGGTCACCAGTAGGCTTCAGACAACAAGCCCAGAGATTTCTGGCAAAATGATCCTCTCCATGGCAGCAGTCCCAATCTGTTCTGAGGCTCAGATTCAGAGAGAATAGGATTTCTCTGTGTTGCTTTTTCATTTTGGAACCCAGCTGTGTTGTGACTCTCAGAAGGATGAATCTGTTTGCTGTCGCTCTTGCATTCAGCAGATTTAACAGTGATGGATTTGCAAGTGTCCAGGCAAACACTTCTCTTGCAGCTACAACCCTGACCTTCTTTCCACCTGCTCAGAATTCTCATTCTTCTATTGCTTCTACTATTCCATTTGAACATCTACCTGGTCTATGGTTTGTACAGAGATCCCATATACAATAAAGCCATCCTAATCACTGTTCCTCAGGCACTGAGGACAGCAAAACCAGGTGCCCTCTGCAGTAGAGTCTGCAGCTGGAGCAGATCTGTCTTTTTTCTACACAGCCTTTGGCTGGCAGCTGGCTTTGGGGTGGTATGGCTGCAAAACAACAAGCAGCAGGGACCTAGAGCTGGCATGAGGGCTGGGTGCTAACAGCTGTTCTCTCTGCATCAGTGCAGCCCAGACTTCTGGTTTCACAGTTCTGAGTGAGGCAGAAGAATAAATGTGGATTCTTTCTTTTAATCTCTTTCTTTTCTCCTTCTCCTCTTACTTATTTCACAATGACTGCAGCAGCAAAAGAGTCGTTTTCCGGATACCCTGAAGAACGTGGGAAGCAAACCTGAACCCCAGAATTCACGTAAGTGTCTGCATCAGCCTAGGCCAAAGAGAATCAATTCAGTAATCTGGGGCACTCTCCCAGATTCCTTTAGGAATACAAGTTGAATTTGTTATCCAGGTTTGCCAGCTTTTATGCTGTGTGAAATTGAAGGCAGTATTGCTGTGTCTGACAGAGGATGTGACGGGGAGATGGTGAGGATTGGGTATTCAAATGGAGTGAGAGCCCCAGCTTGAGGGCTAGGATCTGTATGAAGGACTATTTTCTTGTTAATGAGGCCTTCTGACTTTGTATTTGTACTCTCAAAATTAGCAGAGAAGGCAGGTGAGCCTGTCTGATTGAATGTTTATCTTGGGGGGTTTAGAAGGACTTCGTTAGATGCCTGGGTTTCAAGGGGTAGTCGTAGAGGACAAGAGGCTAGTGAGTCCGTTCTTCTCACTTCCAGGCCGAAAGATGAAGCCTTTGCTTCCCCGTGTCAACTCCTACCTGGTTCCGATCCAGTTTCCTTTGAGTCAGCCTCTTGTCTTACAGCCTTCTATGAAGGTTCCTCTATCCATGGCACAGGGAGCATCCCTTAACAGCTCAGAGACTTTGCAGAGCAATAAGCGTGTGCGCATTGCTCCAAAGGTTGGTTTCTTGTTTTCCAAGGTTTTTTGTGTGGCTTTTTTTTTGAGGGGGGGAGAGAGGGCAGGGAGATAGGGGGGAGGGGAGGGAAGGTGGGTGGGTGTAGTTCTGGGATTTTGTTTGTTTTTATTTTTGTGGGTTTTTTTGTTTGTTTGGATTTTTTCTATATCTCTTGCTTCCAATGGACCTGTTCGTCATATGGTTCGTTTGTGCATCTTTTCTAGGTGCTCTAAAACTCCCAAGTTCACACTAATCCTCACTATCCTTTACTGTCTCTAGGCTGACTATTATCTGCTAGTTTACTTGCTACAAGGATGCTTCTATAATTCACTAGAGAAAGGGTCTTATGGATTGGTCAAGACAATTTTTTTTCTACCGCTTGGATGTGAAGAAAAAAGAATGGGAGAAGTGTCTTTGTTCTGATCCTAAAACATTCATATTTTTGATAGCTCTAGTGACATGTAACATGAAGAACTTTTTCTGAAAAAGTGCGTATTTCATGTACTTTCTTCCCAGAGGTTTTCTGTATCTGCTGTTTGCTAATTCTGTGATGTTCCCAGTTATTCTGGGCTCAAGAAAAACAGCTATTGAACAGGTCTTTCTCTTGGCATCTCACTGACTGCTCTTGTATGCTTAGACATTGTAAAGCTTTAGCTTCTTCTATCCGGTCTAACCATAATTCTATTTTTCTTTGTGTGACTGCTGCTTTATGTTCTTTCCTGCTATGATTTATCTTTCTCCTGTGCTCTTTTTCTTTTGGTAATCTCATTTTTTTCATTTCCTTTTCCTTGGTTTCTGAGACAGCTGTCCTCATTCATTTTGTTATTCACATGTAGACATTGTGAGAAGAAATCAGAGGTTACATTTTTTTTCCAGAAGTATTTGGTTCTCCCTCTGCCTGTACTCCTAGAAGTTGCTTATAGATGAAATGTTCTGAAGGGAGTGACTTTCAGTCTCTTAGCTAAAATCCTTCCCATGTGATCCATAGGCTTCTTTCTGTTGACTCTACCAAGATCAATCTGTATCTGTTGTTATAGTTACTGCTTTCTGATGATCTTCCTCTTACCTTTTTCTGCTGACCTTAAGTGCCAATCTTTCTTTTCTTCTTTCCACTATTATTTGTGTTTTGGGTGGATTAGATCCTTGCTTACTGACTTCATGTCACTTGTGTTTCTTTGTAGATGTCATTATCTACAGAAGAGTCACCCTCTTTACCCATGGCTGCTGTCAAGGAAGAGGGTCAATGTGATGAAGGTTTATTCTCCCCAGCCCATTCCCTAAAGGAGAACAGCTCCCAGCCTGGTGAGGAATTGGCTTCTTTCCCTGAAGGTGTGTGTATAAAGGAGGAAGAAGGCTCTCAACTGGATGACTGGCTGTCCCCATTTGCCTCAACCATAACGGTAAAGGAAGAGCCAGACTTATTCCTCCCAGACTCATCCACAAAGGAGAAGAAACAATTCACCACACTGAAGTCCCCACCTAAGGCTGTTTCTGACTCTTTAGTTATAAAGAGGCGGGAAAGGCGGGAAATGGGCAGATCCAGAAGGAAACAACGCCTAGCACTGCCTTGCTCAGAAGAGCCTGTCCTTGTTTTGCCAGAAAGCAACAACTTTGACCCTTTCCGGTTGGGGGTAGACCGTCCCTTCCCACTGGAAAGCCAGCCTCTTGAAAATGTATCACAGCTCAGCTGCTCACAGGGAGAAGAGGGAGCCTTTAAAACACCAGTCAAGGAGATGTTCGGCAAATTGCCCGTTTCTTCCACTCCCAGCAAAGTCTCAGCCACTACTACCCCCTCACTAGAGTGCCTTGACCTCTGGAAGTCTGCTTCCTTAGCCAGAGGAAGTCATGAGCTGGACTTTAGTCCTGTGAAAACTCTTCAGTTGCCATTCACACCCCTCCAGGACAACCAGGACTTACTGGGTTTTAACAGCACACCCCTTAAAAACCCACTCTTTGATTCTCCTCGGGATCTGCTCAATACAGAATCCAGTGACATGCCTCATGTCCCCCTCACAAGCTCTCCAGCATTTGTTCGTGAGTCTGCTAAGCAGTCATCTGTTGAACTGACAGCCTCTGGCTTTACTGAGAACCGGTCACTCATGGAGGGCCTTATCCTGGACACCATGAACGACAGTCTGAGCAAAATCCTTCTGGATATCAGCTTTCCCGGTCTTGAGGATGAAAATTTAGGAACAGACATTAGTTGGTCTCAGCTGATACCTGAACTGAAGTAAACTGGCCAGAGGATTGAATTTGGCTTGTTCTGATCTTACAGAAAGCACTCTACATGAACAGATCTCAGATGAGTAGTCTAAGACAACTCCTTTTGATTAATTCCCACATAGGAATAATAAGAGGGTGTTACTGACTCCTGCTAAGCTGGGAGACAGGCCCATCAGCTGCTATGAGCCTCTTTTATAAGATGCTATATACTTTGTGTGGAACAAGGTAGAACTGCTCTAGCCTTGAGCTAGAGATAAGAATCCCTGAAGAGAGGTTACCAAGAGAACGTCTGGGTAGGCCCTGAACAGCATTTGCTCCTCAGGGTATCAGAGGAAATGAACACACTTCTCAGTGTGTTCTCAGGAAAGAGCCTGGGAACCTCATCCTAGCTCTGTCTTAATTTTTCTTTACTTTGTTCCCCTATTACTTAGTATCTTCTGTCTAGATTTCATGGCTGTAAATACTGTACATTTCTTAAATTAGCCGTTAATTATAACAATAATGTTATTGTTATAGGGTTATGAGAATATTTGGACTTATAAGGGATTGATCTAGAGTGTTGTCAGTATGTTCCATGCCTCCTGTATTCTACCCTAAAGAAGAGCTCAAAATGAGAGATGTGAAATACTTAGAGAAGAGCTCAGATCAAATCGTATAGCTCTTCTGATTCCAGAGTTCTATTATGTACCTGGAGGACTAGGTAGAAACACTGTTGCAGTAAGACGGACTTATATTGAATGATTAAAGCTTCTCTCATTACAGTCATCAGTTGAAAATGTAAAAAAGAACCTGTAAAGCGAATGGTGTTATTTCCACTGTAAAGTGACCTCTGGAAATACAAGGTATGTATGTCCTGGTGCAACAGAACAACTATTCCCAGCTCTCTAGAACTTATGTCAAAGTAGGAAATTGCCATGGAAAAGAGCTGATCTTTTCCCTTATAAACAAATGGTGACTCCTGTATCTACATACTCAATAAAGCTTCTGTTGGAACACAGCTGAGTATTATCTGTACCCCTCTGAGCAGTGTGCTCGGGTTGGGCCACAGCATGAGCAACCAATTTTTGCACACTTCATGAATGTGCTTTGTGGTCACTGAGTAAGTGGTCACTGGGACATTGTCAGTATTCCTCAGGCCATGTTGACCAAAACACATTAGATTTGGTTTCTCAACCCATTGCTTCATACAATGTACTTTTTCCTGCCATTTGTGAGTAGATCCTGACTTTACAAGTCAGAAGCATACAATCTAAAACATCACAATGCCACCAGCAGATGAGTTTATCTTGTAAATGCAAAACAAATCTCAATCAAAACTCTGTATTTCTACCTTCTCCTGAAGAGATAAAACCAGTTTTAGATATGTGTGGTTTTCAGAACTGCAGTTCTCTTGTATGCTTGTTAGGAAGTATTTGCCCTCAGAACATATTTCAAGAACTTTGGTTTAATGCTTATTATTTCGATTTCTCTGTGGTTATGAGGACATAGAGGAGGCCTGGTTTGTGACACATTTTCTGTTAGCACATCTTACACAGCTGTCAACACTCTACTTGGCTTTCTCAGGGCATCCTGTCTCCCTTTGATCTCACTTCTCGCTCCTGAGAGGGAGTGTGTGCACAACTGACATCTGAGAGCCAGCTAACTGAGGATCATGTCTCCAGCAAATAATGAAATGTTCTAGTCCTTGGTGTCAATTTGAGGCAGGTGCTCCCCTGCTGTTCCTGTCAGCTGAGGTGCTTTGGTAGCCATCTCATGTTATGTTTTGAACATAGTAGTGCCAAAGTTTAGTTTCCCTTCCTGTGTTCCCTTCCCTTTCCCTGTGTTCCAGTGAAAGTACTGCTAGAGGACAGTTATATGAAAAAGGTGGGGGGAAGAACAGAAAAAAATGGAGACTGCTGCTCCCCAACAGATTTCCCAGTGTTTTGACCAACCTAGTTCAAAGCCCCAGTTGGTGACGATTTAGTGACAAAATGTTTCTGTATCTGTGTTTGCCTGATATTCTGCCTGGATCCCTTCCTTACAGAAAGGTAGTTATCACCTGTCCTTCTGCAGATTCAGTATTTGGACTATAGTGTAGAGGTGTGATCTTGTAAGACAGTGGATTCCTCTGTCCACCCTCTTTCAGTAAGACCAGAGCCATAATTCTTGTCTCTTCATGAACCTGTTGCAGTTCAAAAGAAGGTAAGCACAGCTCTTCACATCCTTGGCATAGCACTCCCCAGGTCTTCTCTGAATGATGTGCAGGAGCATCCCAAGACGGCCCTCGAGTTCTGATAACAGAGAATGCTGTTTAACACTTGCTAGCCAGTAAAAACAAACATTAATTTAAGATATAATTTTTAAGAGACCTGAGACACACAAATCTACAGGGGGCCAGCAAGTGCTGCGGATGCTCTGCTCCTCTGAAAATCCTGCTCTACACCTGGCAGGAAGTGCAACAGATGCAAAGGGGAAGGTAATTCCCCTTCATTGGTTGAGTGGGGTTTCTCCTGCTATGTTATGTCAGCTGAAAATATTCAGGGACTGGATACCCCCCTGACATGACGTGAGCAAGGATAATTGCCACCTTTTTGATTTTACAACTTGGGGAGCAGAGGAAGAACTGGATCCCTTCCCCATAGAGAAGAGAAGAAACCCTGTTTTACAATGTAGCAGTCTTTTTGTGACAGTGTCTGGCCTTCATTTCTACCAGAGGGCAGAATAGATCTAAAGAAAGGTGAAAATTTCTTTTTTAGTAAATTATCTGAGTTCCTCTTTAAAATGCACTATGGACTCAAAGAGCAAAATGACAGGCTTGAAAAATGTGAGCTGGCTCCTGAACAGAAATAGCATCCCTCCCCCCTCCCCTTTTTCCAGCAGAGGTGAGCTACAACTCATAAGAAGATATTCAGGTCACAACAAAATATTAGCTGACTGAACTTAAGAAGAAAATGTCCTGCTTCACTGGTCATCTCAGACTGGTTTCTTGCTTTGAAACAAGCAGAGTTTTAGAATGTAAAGGCCGTGAATCTGAACTGCTGGTGCTGGACATTTGTCCTTGAGTTTCAGCTACGACTTTCCTTGTAAAAATAAAGATCATGAATACCCTGATACACAGTTTACATACAATGCAGGCAAAAGATTATGCAAAGCAGATTCTATTCTACAACACAAAATCTGTGGGAAGTCGTTATATAGAGCACACTGATGAACTGTTTACACAGCAGATATGTCATCAGAATTTATCCTCCCCATTTGCTTCCTTTTTTGTTTTTATACACCCATTTCAAAACAGAAGCATTTAATGATTTTATTTAGTAAAGTCAAGGAAAACACCACAAATGATTATTAAAATACAGTCAGACATGGCTTCATGCTGTCCTCCCTGCTATAGGTCTCTATTACCTTCTCATGGATGTATAGGAGGTTGTTGCCAATAGGGCCTTTGTTTATTTAGTTATGCAACTTGTTTAAGGTAAGTTTTCTCATATTCATCTTTGATTACAAGCAAATGACTGGCTTATTAGAACTGTGACTGTTCAAAGGATGGACTAATTTTCCAACAAAAACCCCCCTCATCTTCACCGGACTTTAGAAGAATCTATTAATATTGCTGATGTTTTCTATAGAATACTGGTTTTCACTACCAGTATGTTATCTTTTCATGGTGTACTGTGTTTTTTCACATTTGATGCACTTTTGTGTAAATTTTAATAATGACAAAGTTTTGGGAAATATACAACAGGCCAGAATGTTCTATCTCAACTCTATGCTTTTCTCATGAAGCAGCATGTTTAAATTATTTATACAGGTTGTTTGTTGGGGTTTTTTTTGTATTCTGAATTCTGAGATTACATTTTTTCTATGCACGAAGTTGTTTTGGATTGTGGAACCGTATCCAGCTGCAATTTCTGTTCTGGATTATGCATGTATATTGTGAAGCCCTAAAACACTTTACTTAGAAGTATTTATATGAGTCTTGTGGTCCAATCTGTCCTGAGTTATCAACATGCATTTTCCGCTTTAAGCTTCACTTTAGAAAAAGCTTCTGTCTGGAGTAGCTGAAGTTTAGCTTGCTCTAATGGTTGTCTTGAAGTTTTGGACAACTAACAGTGTTTGATATATTTAGCATCTAATCCAAATCCTCCAGGAGGGGAAGAAAGGTCAGGAATGCAGCAGAACTGAAACCATAAAGCATATTGCTTGGAACATGTGGGATCACTTCAGCATCAATATGGTTTTCCAAATATTTGCAAGTAATGATGTCAATGACACAAAATTATCAGATCTGAGGAGCTCCAATCTGTAGCTAATTGCTTCTTGACAGTCTGCACTCTGCAAACATACCCATGGGACTGGCATGCCACAGTGATAAGAGCTATTTTGCTGTTTCCCATGGCTGAATCTCAGTTTTTATTTGTTTGCTGTTTTTATTAAAATCGTGGAGTCAGGAGATCATGACATAATCTCAGTTGTCATTCAAATCATGCCAAGGCCTAGCCATCAAGAAAGTAAGAAACAGCTGGTGCATGTACAAATGCATCCTAAAGGCTAGGAAGCCAAAGGAAACCAGTATTTATAATCTAAAAAAAATTTAAGTTGTTAAAGCATCATTATTACACATCAAAGCCTTGAGGTGATAACACATCCCTCTGTCTTCCTGTTACTGTAAGTGCATTGTGTACACAAAGCTCCTTCTGTACTAAAGTAATACTGTGCCGGTGATTTCATCATAAAATCCTGAATTGTCTGAGCAGTAAATAAAATACCCATACTGAATTTAGCCTCAAGGTAGAGTTATTCTGCTGGGGAGAGAAGGGGCAGGAAACATAGGGAAGGCAGTTCAAGCAGTCCAATTGCTTCTATAAATGAGAGCAGAAGAATGTTTTGCTCAGATTAAAAACCATCTTTTTAGCAAATCTTTTCTTGAAACGACCTAGGACCTCCTTGCTTTGGAAGGATTTTGTCAGGCTGTCCTTCTTGGCTTTGATGTTTCCCTTTTTATGAGCTGAATGAAAATTTTCTGATTTTTGGCTGTTACAAGCATTCTTTAAAAAACTTATTTCACATCTGTAGCCCAGTCATAGCTGGCAACTAAAATCTGAAAAGAGATTTATTCAGTACAGAGTGTGCTCCAGCACAGACCTACTGGAGTGTATGGGGATTTCTTTCTGAACTTGCTCTTTGTGACTGCCAGCAGCTGAGAATGGCAACACGAGCTCTCTTGTGTCCTAGGGACTTGTACTGGGCTTCAGGGAGTGGATGAGGCAAAGGAAGACCTTGATGAAAAGAAGGAGTCTCAAAGAGTCAAATAGAGACAGGGTTCAGAAGACAAAGAATCATAGAGTCATAGAGAACCATCCAGGTTGGATAACACCTTAAGATCATGAAGCCCAATCATTAACCTGACACTGCCAAGCCCACTATTAAACGTGTCTACAATCTACACGTCTTTTAAATACCTCTATGGATGGTGAGTCAACCACTTTCCAAGGAAGCCTTTTTCCAACGCTTGATAACCCTTTCTGCGAAGAAATTTTTCCTAATATCCATTTTGAACCTCCCCTGGCTCAACTTGAAGCTGCTTGAGAGAACAAAGAACAGAAGAATGTTGGATAAGGACCATCATAGTCATAGATTCTACAGCCCTCAGGTTTAAGGCTGGGGCAAAATGATCAGCTACCACAGCATAAGAGAAAAGCACGAGAGATATGAAATACTTATTTCAGGTCTTGGGTTTGACAGGTTTACAAAAGGAGAAGCAAGGAGAAAACACAATGTGGAAAAGGTGCCGATTCACTAAGCAGGACTGAGGTATTGCTCCTGAAGAACCATCTACAACTGCAGCATGACTGAAGATTTAGTCAGCAAGCACTGAAGCTTGAATTACTGCATCTCTAAATAAGAGTCTACCTGAACAAGAGAACAAGAGTTGGGCTGCAACACCTGTTAGAGTGGCTGACTTCCCTTAGAACTGAGTGTGCCTGCATAACCCTGCTACAGCACAACTGCTCCAGTCATATTGCAGCAACCAGAGACATGCTACACACACAAATACACACAGCTTCAACTGTGTATACTGACAAATACACCTGGTTAAGTGATTATAGTTATTTTCAGCAAGTTATACTGCTGACTGATCAAGAACTGACGGACCTCAGTTGCTTTAAGATACAGAACAAGCCATTTACAAACAAACACAACAGGAAACATTGCAGTACACCTGGCAAGTGCTGATAGGAAAGTTTTCTGCAGTGTCTGATGGGGGACTCTAAAAGTAAAACCTGTCCCCAAAGGAAATGAGGCTGGAGGTAAAGACAGCCAATAGAGACTCCTACCTTCCAAGGACTACATCTGGGCTTCATTTTAAGCAAGATGAGATCTACTCTGATTCTACAGCTAGCTGGGCACAGGCAAAGAGTGTATAGGTGGTTGAATTTTTTTTCTGTTGTTGTTTATTATGAAAAAAATAGGAGGTTTTGACAGAATCCCAAAACACCTTGCCAAGACTTTAGTAATAGGCCCATACATATATATACGAAGTTAAGTTTTTCAAGGCGACTCTAATTGTGCTGGGTTTTACTGTTTGAGTATTCAGCTTTGAGGACATCCTCTAAAAGGAGATTTAATGGTGTAAAATTGTCATTATTGTTTTTATGGCATTACGAAGGGACTTAAAAAAATTGTCTGTGTTAATGGTGAGTTCATTCTTATCCTCAAGCTAAGTTGATAATGGAAATGTTGTTCTCCCTGCAGGTAGAAAATGAAAGGACAGTGAAGATTTGTGCCACCTAGAGACACACACAGGAGACATCTTTGAGGCTGCACATTTCCAAGTACTGTGCTATTGGCCTTAAATACACAACTATCCTTCATCTCAGACTCCTGCACACTTTTATTGGTAAGCATATTCCTACCAGAAATTATTCTCTGCTTTAAGCCTCTCCAGGAGCACAGAGAAGCTCTGGAGTGAGTAAGACAGTTGCCATTGCTATGCTCATTAGCACTCCAAAGGGGATATTCTTCCCCCTTGTGAAAACAAAGCCAAAGTTTTCTAGTGTAATTCATGAAGCTGTGTAATGGATGGGGGAATTTTGTATTGCCTGCTGCATGATCAGCAGCTGTTCTGTGGCAATGTTCTGACTATTCTAACCAAACGGAAAAGGCCCCTTTTCAATACAGTTTAGCTCAAGCAAGGAAATCAATACAGACAGGACACAAATCATTACAAGCAGTATTTATACAGCAGAGGGATTTCATATTGGACAATGTTGTTCTAAGTTTGCTATGGTGTAACCACAACTCTAGCCCATATGGCAGAGGACTACAGATTGACCGTAAATTACCTAATTAAAGAAACTATTTTACTTTCTGACTGACCTTACTGGCAGGACACACTTTGCTATCCAGCAGCCGAGCTAAATGTTATGTACATCTGAGATGACATTTATCTCAGGGAAACTTGCCAGACATATTCACAGATACAAATACTGCAATTTATTACTTATTATTTCTAGAGTAGGAAGATATTTTATTATACAAATAGACAAACTGGAGGGAATTCAAAGCAGAGGAATCTTTTTTTTTTTTTTCAAAGACAGAAAGGGAGAGAGAAGCACGCATGGTTTGCCTGAGTAAGGTTTGTCCTCTCATCACTCCTCTGCACCATCTGTGCATCCACAGACTGTGCACAGGCTGTGACAATGAAAGAGAATGAGCAGAAAGTCACCTCATTGTGACTCTGCACTGGGCGACAAGAAATATCTTGGTCTTGACATAGTTGCCACACCCAGGGGCATTTTTACACCCACTTGAAGCTTGCACTACCAAACTGAGACACTACATTGGAAACCAGTGTAATGTAGAAACAACCTCTGAGCTGGTTACATTATATGGGCGCTATTGTTTAGCTCTATAACAGCCCAACTTGTCACAAAAGAAATGTAAAGCTCTTTATCTGCAATCCACCCTCGCACTGGCACTCTGTCAGCATTCAGGAGGACAAAATAATAGTTTTCAAATTGTTGAAAGAGAAAAATTCAAAGCTGAAGAGAAATATCTAAGAAAGAAACAGCCATTGGAAGTTGCAAAAGTTGCAGGAGAATGTTTTAAGGAGGAATGATTTAACCTAGTCATTAAAAAAAAATAAAAAAGTAGATTCTTTTACCAGAGATTTTCCACTTCTAGGAAGTGAGATACGAGGAAAATCTCTGGTAAAAGAATCTCAGCTTCTGAAATTTAAGTCAAACCAGTGAAAGCCCTCAACAGAGCAGCTCCTCAAACAGCTAGGGTACTCAGTAAAATATTGGTCTCCTGTTCTTTAATCCATGATTTGGTTCCATCAGTAAAGGAGTCCATTTCTCCCCATCCCTACTCCAGGTACCCTTCATGAATTTCTTCCAGCAAATGAGTAGCTGACTGGAATATTGATCCTCTCTTGTTTCTTGGCTTGGCAAACTGCCCCCTGGGAAATGCTGCTTTTCAGTGTTTTTCCTTAGAAATATGTGCACTACTTCTGAATTCTTCAATATTTCTGACATGGAGGTGGTCAGGATCAGGAACCAACACCCATAAACATAGATAAAGTGCTGTAGCTTTGTGGTTAGAACCTGGAACCTTTTGCCCCAGAGCTCTCACTGACTGGTAACAGCTTTGAGCTAGAAGACCAAGCTGTGGAGCAAGGAGAAGGGCTTTTATCTTCTGTGGAGCAGAGTGGTTCTTCTATTGTCTGAATAGCACTGTTACATATCCTGTAAGGATTTCTGTATGAAGGGTGCAGAATAGTAGAGGTAGAATGTATGATGATTATTGCATGTGACTGGATCGAGAAAGGAAAATAAATTATCAGTGTGTATAGGATTATATATCAATATTGTCATCTAAATCAGTTTTATTTTTCTAAAGGTCCTTGGTGAGTCATATGCTATTTTTCAGGGCCTACAAAAAATGCCTGGGAAAGGTATAACTGGGAAAGGTATAACTGGTTAAGAAACCCTTAAAATTTGCTGCCCTGTGATCTGATTTTCCAGTAGAAAGCCCTTAAGAGTGTCCATTCTGCAAAAAAAAAAAACAACCAACAAGAGAGCACCTAACCTACTTAGTAAATGGGCTCTGTTTAAGAAGAACAGGATAAAAAAAATAATAGCTGAATAGAAAAAAACCCAGTGACTTAGAACCTAGTATGCCTCTGAAGGGAGAAGATAGTGTTTTAGCTGACTTCAGCACCATAAGAATGCTAGGGTTTTTTTCCCGGTCTAGGTACTAACACATCACAGGATATAAAGAGTTAAGTGACCTGCGCTTAGAAGCAGAAGGCATGAAGGAGGAGAGAAAGCTTTAAAAAGATCTGAAGATTTCTCCTCTTTGAGGCACTTTGTGAGTTAGGGACCAGGATTAACTGGTGAGACCCTAAAGCAGAAGCACTCAAGCAATGGCTCCAGCACTGCTGCAAGGCAAACTGATTTTGATTGGGCTTTGCCAAAGTGCTATGCAAAATAAACTAATGAAGGGTGGCTAGCTGCAAGGAAGTACTGGGACTTGGAACTAGGAGTGCTCCCTCCTCTTCATGCCCACATGTACATCCGTGGTGGGAGGTGATCTTGTCAGAAATTGTGTAGATGTTCCCATAGGTTTCCAGGCAGACACTATAGGTGATCTGGCCCCAGAATGTTCTGTTCTGCTTTACAGTCTTATGGTTTGTTCTGAGGCTTTGAGAAAATTTGCCCTGCCATTGCTACAAGCAGAAGCAGACCTGCCTTGTCATGGCTGGCCTGCTGAGGTATCCGTAGTCAGCAGGAGGGGAAACACCTCCCGGCCCTGGGTGAGAGTAGAGGTGCATGATTCAGTACTGGTTTACAGGGATACTAAAAGAACTTGATAAGAAGACTGAGAGTATAGTCAGCAAGGCCATAAGAGGTCAAAAGTGTGTGTAAATCATGAATCATAACAACCTAGAGGCAATAAAATAAGACTGTGGGAACACAGTTTCCCTGGGAATATCCATTATTTTAATTCTCTTCTTAATTTTATTTGCAGATAGACAAGGACAGTTGAAAACACCTCTGTTCAGGCCTTGGTGGGACTCTGCCTGCATTACAGTATTGAAGTATGGCCTTGGAGTGTAAAGCAGTTAGAATGTACTACTACTTCCATTCCTGCCAAATCTAGTTCTGCAATTTGGTGCTGTGGAAACAATAAAACCTTGTGTAAAGTAGTTAGCATAATGTGAACAAAAAGGCTAACCTCTCCAAATTTTAGAGTAACTCTAAATGACCAGCCTCCCTTCTCACATTTGAGGAATAAAGATGCTAAGGCAAGTGCTAACACTGTAATGATTAGCAGGGAGAAAAAGATATACACCATAGTTTCCTTGTCACTGGGGACAACTCCTGGATAGTTTCTATAACCATTCAGGTCTCGCATTGGCCTACTGGACTTGCCTCTGTATCTTTGTATTGAATTTACTTCCTGATACTTCAAACTCTGTTATATATACTGTTATATTTTTGATTGAATTCTAGAACATAGAAATAATGGATATCAGTGATATTGGAATGTTGCATACTAATAAGCTGGAAAACAAAACAAAGGGAGCAACAGAAAATCCCCTTTTGCTGCAACTTTCATAGTTGCTGTTACTCCTTCTATTTTGCACATGAAAGCTGATTCACCCCTTGCTGGCTTTCATGGAAGGGTAGTGCCATCCTCAGCTTCACAGCTGAATAAAATTTGGTTTCATCCTCTGCACATGATGTCAGAACAAGTGCCTAATGGGGCAGTGTATATCTAGTGAACAGGAACCAAAATAAAGAAGCTTCAGTTCAAGTTGAAACTTACTGTGTCAAGCAGGACAATATGGAAGCAGAAAGTTGAAAAAGTGAGCTCTACCATGTCCTTTCTCCCCTGAGAGGAGGGATGTCTGCCCTGGTCCAGACATCCCACACTGCAGCAGTGTCAGCACTCTCAGTGTAAACGGGGAGTCAACTCCACTGGTATTGACAAGCCCATGATTTTAGGCTTCTGCAACATTGGAGGGGTTTGCTTTAGATGGAGTGGGGTGAAAATGAGGGCAGAGTCGGGCCCAATACATTTGCCCTGGCTGGAAGCAGAGATCAGACTTTTAGCATTTTGTTCAAGCTACACAGAAAAATCCTTCAGTGCAGCCTGTTCCAAACGCATGACAGTCTCTGCAGAAAGGAGACTGGGCATGCCTGCCAGGAGCCTTGAGGAGGATGCTCTCTCCCATTTACCACGGTACTGCATCATCTCCTAGGCTGAACCGTGTTGCTGCCAGTATTTACAGATACACTGAGATGCGTCAGAGCCCCCTGGCAGAGCCGCTGGACCGCATAGGCTGCCGCTGAGAGATTTAGTGTGTCCCCAGAGTGCCGGGAACAGGGAATACAGGAATACACACACGGGCACACGCGCGGGTGCGTGCGCGCAGCCCGGGGAGGTAAGTCCAGCCCCCGACAGCGGGACCATCCTTCTGCTGCTGGATTTTTCCAGCCGAAGCATCTCGCCGGCTCTGCTGTGATTTATGGAAATCGGTTTCTGACGCGGGGCTTTTTCTGTTACGACAGGCACCCACGGACTGGAGGAGGTAGAGCTGCAGTCAGGGCAGGAGAAGTGAGGGAGAGGAAGAGGCGGGGAGCAGAGGGATACGGGGGAGTGGAGAGGACAGAGAGAGAAACAGGCACGGAGACACTTCAGAGATGAGTGAGTTATAACTAAGAGCAGGAAGAAAGTCAGAGAAAGCAAGAGAAGGAGAGCTGTGGTGAAGGGAAAGGAGATCAGAGACTGAGTCAGCCTCCAGAGGGCAAACACCAGGAGACGAGTTCAGGGAACACCCCAGCATAACAAAAAGGACAGATTCTGTCTGAATCTCCATCATGAGCACAAGGAAGAGCTGCCCCCTGCCACTGGGGCAAGGAGACGAGGAGGAAAGGCAGAGTGAGGGTACTCCTGACCTGGAGCGACGGGAGTGTGAGATGGAGCTGAGGAACAAAGCTATTCTGCAACAGAAGAGGCGCCTTAAACAGGCCACCCAGTTTGTGCACAAGGACTCTGCTGATCTGCTGCCTCTGGATGGCTTAACAAGGCTTGGCACCTCCAAGGATCTGGTGAGTCCAGTGGGATCCCATTTGGGAGGGAGTCCTCCTAATAGCTTTTATCCCAGTTGGGAACTGCTGCCACATTTGTGAAAGGGTCATGGGCAAAGATGAAACTTCCCTTCAGGATCATCTAGAAGCAGGTCAGGGTGGAGGGAAAGAGTGAATCACTCATTTATTTGCAACCATATTCTCATGCATTCCCATAAGAACCAAACTCCTTGCAGAGGCAGGCATATATGGACCGGAAGGACTCACCAGTACCTACAGTTCATGTGACATATGTGTTTCCATGTGGAACATCTCTGAAAACCCCCATGTATTTCTGCATGATCCAGCTCAAATGCAGACTGCTTCCTGGACTCAGCAGGGAGGGAAGTGCAGTTCAAAAAACTCTGAGAGGCTTATGCTTGACCTTGTCACCTTTTTACATAATTTTCTCTCCCCCCACTCTCTGGATTTGTGAGGGGCAAACACAGGGCAGGACCACTAACCAGGCACGCAGGCAGATGCAGTGCCTGGCACTTGTGGATGACACCTTTGGGGAGGAGGCATGGGAGTGCAGCATGTGGGCATCTCCTTGTGGAGACATAGAGCAGGAAGCATCAGGGAGGGAGACCTGTTCCAGGAGCCTGGGCAGTCTGTGGTCTGGAGGGACTTCCCCAAGGCTAGAAGCAGTTTCCCCATGGGATCTCTTGCTGGCTCCACTGCACACATACTACCCTCGCTCTGGCAGCTTTGCTGTCTAACTTCTTTCCGCTATGGAGTTTAACTGCTCAAGGATGCAGAGGTCTAAACTATTTTCCCAAAAGGGTGTCCAGATCTAGTTGTGATGGGGGCACAACCACTTATTCCATGTGTGCCTGTGGGTGTCATAGAAGATCTTGCCCCTCTTGCAGTCTGTGCTTCCCTCTGTATCCTCAGACAATCGCAACACCACAGATGCTCATGTGTGTGTGTCTCATTTCCTGGCTCCTGTGGCAGGCTCCAAGGCTGCTGGAAGCAAGGCACACAGGAGCACATGTGTGTGGGATGGGCAGGGTGCCTGGCACTGGGCCTGAATGGATGCTATCCTCCTTGCTGAACCCTTCAGGTGCAGCGGCTCTGCCCCGTGCAGAGGAGGGGTCAGTGCCATATTCCCATGCTGACACATCCTCCTGTGTCCCACAACCACCCCACAGCTGCCTCAGCAGCTGCTGAGTCTGTGGCTCAGCAGGGTAAAGAGTGGCTCCTCAAAGTCACCCTGAGCTGTCGCCTCGTGTTCTACCAGCCCTTCACAGCTGCACACACATGGATGTCAGCAGGGACTGGTCCTGAGTGTCCCTCTGGCCCTACATACTGTCACTGCTGAAGTACGAGAGGGAAAGCACAGAAGTGTTGTCTTAGCAAGGAACAGGGACTCTCCTCCCCTCAGGGAAGGAGGTCTGGCCACACTGGAGCCCAGAGGGCTGCACTCAGGCTGGCAGAACAGGCAGGCAGGCA
This sequence comes from Pachyramphus minor, assembly GCA_013397135.1. NCBI lineage: Eukaryota > Metazoa > Chordata > Aves > Passeriformes > Tyrannidae > Pachyramphus > Pachyramphus minor. The sequence continues at coordinate 517,371 of VYXB01004870.1, forward strand.
CTGGCCCTCAAGGCCTGCAGCATTGCAGCTCAGACATCCCCTCAGGAGGGCATAGCCGGACATACCCCTGGGCCTGTCTCTGGACAGCTTTTGACAGGGTATGGGGAGGAGACACTTCTGAGTGTTTAGTGTGTGTTTGTTGACCCCAGCCACCAAGGCAGAGAGAAACACATCTACCTACTTTGCTTTGAAATTGACTTCTGTCACGCCATGCCCCAGAGTGACAACTGGCACCCTGAAGCCAAAAATGCTTGCTTGCAAGACAGTCCTTGTCCAAATCACTGATTGAATTAACCATTCTAAGCAGGAGAATTCCCTGTGTGTAGACAGCATGCCAAACACTGCTAAACACTACATACTTCATGTTTGGTCCACAACAGAATAGCTGAAACATTTTTATCATGGAGCTAGGGGGCAGTGAATAAAGCATAACATCTTTTCTGACATGGAGGTTTTGCTCTGGCACTAGAGGGCACAAAATAAAGTGTGGCCCCTGTGCAAAGTTTGCATACATGGGATCCATGTGGTACCTCCATTTATGTTTTAGCTTGGAGCAAGAGGAGAACCAGGCCTGAGGTTTCCAAGAGCAATTCAGAAGTTCCTGCAACTTGATGGGATGCTCTGATATTGCTGTGACATTTTGGGGACTGCAAGTTAGAGTCCAAAATATGCTTTTGGCATATATCTCCAGGCATTTCTCCAGCCCTATGAAAACCCCACCTATGTTTCCTAAATTTATCTGGATCCCTCCTGGAGGACAGGAATACAAAAAAAGAATGTACTGAAATCAAAGCAGCAGTAGGAAGTGCTGGAGAGTTTGATCTTGGAGAGAAAGCAAAACTCCCCAGAGTCCTATAGCACTTACACTGGGAGGAGAGTTTAATTGATTCCCCAAAACAGGTCTCCATTGACAGTACCAGAGACTCCAGCTGTGGCCATTCCAGATGTCCTAAAATTAGAGCAAGGCCCCATGTAATTTAAAACTAAATATGTGCTTTCTTTTGCAGTCACAAAAAGTGGCTGTTACTTTTTACCACTCCTCTCTGTGTGTTCTGGGTGTGCATTCAGCTTATGCAACGCAGCCAGCAGTGCCTGGGATTTGATGGGCACATCACGTCTTCAACAATGAGTAATTATACATTTCTGTGGAGACCTCACATTTCCAACTTTGTAGCAACAAACATGATTTATTTTTATCTAATGGCAAAATAAAATAAGTAGCTACATGAGCTACATATTTTGAAAGTACCAAGAAGGTCTGAAGATCTGGCTTCTCACCTCCCAAAAATCAATTTCCCCAGCTTGTACAATGTCACTAATCACAGCAAGGCCTTGAGATTTCATACCAGAGAACCTGAACCTTCCCTAAGTTGCACTGGAAGCCTGCTTTGACTCTTCTAAGTGCTCTGAGAGGGCTTCCTTTCCAGCTGCTGGCCAAAACACCCTTCAGGCCCTCCCTCACCATCCTCTAAATCTAATTGTTTCTGACCAGTCCAAGGGACAACAGTCTGCTGTTCTCCCTCTCACTGATGAGAGAGAAAATAGGAAGGGCCCCAGGAGTTTGGTCTTGATCAGATGACTCCACAGTCCCAGCAAATCCCCATCAGCACTTGGCCTCTTCCCAGCCTGAGTGACAAGATGGGGACAGAGGTGGCAGCTGCAAAGGGCCTACTCTTTCTGTGGGAAAGGTTGCAGGGAGAGGGAAAGGTCCTTTGCATGTCAGATTGTGAGAGATAGGAGAGAGGATGGGAATTCGAAGACCTGCTGTTTGTTCCCTGCCCTTTTCCCATGGCCCAGATGTTAGCTGGCAGCCAAACTGGCACTGTGCTCAGAGTATTTAGGGAGTTAAGTACAACAGCCAGCTGTGCTGTGGGCCGGCACAGTAGGCTGGGAAAAGACTGGGAACAGAGAGATATTTTTACCTCACTTTTTCAACTACTGCAGTGCCTCCCATGCAGCATGTGAATGATCTGACCCTCATGCCTTGAGTGACAAGGAAACAGAGGCATGAGGGACTTGGCATCTTGCAAAGAGCAATGCTGAATGTGACCAAAAAGCCGGTAACATCTGTCCTGCTCCACCCATTGGGCAAATCTGACCAGTCAGGGTGCGTCAAGTGGCAATTTACAGAATTCCCTGGCCTCAGCCCTCTGACCAAGCATGAAGCTGGTCCGAAGCACATGTACCCTGTGGGTCCCCAGCTCATTGGCAGGCCTGGCGCAATTCACGTGTTTGGCCTGCACATTGACAAGGTCCCATATAAAGCTGCTGCACCATCTGGGATTTAATTTATCTTTTAATTTATTTTTTTTAGAAAGATAAAAGCAACAGTTTATGCTGTAGCACGTTAACTCCTTTAGATTCTTTGCCTTTCTTCACTTAGGCAGTTGTTATTGAGAATGACATGATCAGCTGCTCTCCTGGTGAAGGGCCATGGGGCCAAGTACATGGAGAATGGACAAAGCTACCTCCAACAGGCCTATTTCATTGGTGTTGCCCACTGTGGATTCAGTAGCAGTGCTGGATCAATACTGGGCAAAAGCTAGAGCATCTGATGTGGGGGAGCAGAGACAGACTTGAAAGAACATTAAAAGCTAGTTTTAGTTTCCTCTTCAGGGGAAGCTTTCTGCTTCACTACAAATAATTGCTTGTACATCTAAAATTTCTAGAGTCCTGTCTTCTTGCCCACACCTACACATGACACACATGCTGCATTCTCTGTCCCCTCCCACATTAGGTGTGAATGTGCCTGGTTGGTTGTCAGCACACACCCCCCCAGTAGTGTATGGTAGTACCTGAACAGGTATGAGACTGCCCAGTGCATGTTCACCTGAAGGAACAGATATGTGTGGGGAGACCATGCATTGGGCATGTTTTTCTCCTCCAGAGATCTGCCTGTCAGAGACATCCCAACACTTTAACATCACCTTAATGGCTACAGAAAAAAATCTTGGGATTTAAAGAAAGTTTTTTGGGGATAAGCCTGTCTTTTATCAGAATGATCAGTTGGGTTAGGCATTTGCAACCTGCTTCCCTGAGCTAGCAAATGTCCTTGTCCTCAGCTCAATACTTAGCTGGGATTTCTCTTTCTTTGTGATGGAGACAGCAGCCACATAGTGTGGTCCAGCGGCGCCTCTTGGAAGGCAATCTGAACAAGCTGCGGGTTCAGTCTGCATGGGTTCAATCTCCGCTGGCAAAAGACCAGGATGAAAAGGTGGAAAAGGGAGAGAACAGGAGAAAAGAGCCTTCACCCCTGCTAATACAGTGCCAGGTAAGGTAACAACACAGTGCTGCTGATTTCACAGTGATGGCAAAAGCTCAGAGCTCCAGCTGCCTCCCTCCTAAGGGCCATGCTGAGTTATAAATTGCAATGCCGGCTGCAGCCAGACAGAGTAGATTTCATGCATGGCCTCTCCTAGAGTCTGGATTCAGGTCTTCCAAAATCCAGAGGAAAGCCTTTCTGCTACATGCATTCTAGTTGTCCATATTTGAGGATAAATTACCTTAATCACATCTCCTTCCTTTGAAGGCCAGCTTTCCCATGATAGGAGATATTTCATAACTGCATAGAGAAGGAACGAATGTCTCCTTATCACTTAAAGACAGGTGCCCCTAGTTGATTTACACTTGCTGGACCCAGTCTGGTCTGATTCCCTCGGGTGTCAGAAGACCTCCTCAGAAAGTGGCTAACTGTGCTCAGAATTAGCATTGCTGCATCTCTTGGTGGAAGCAGTATTTTTAGCTCCCTTTTCTTCTCATACCTTTCTATACAGCAGAGCACACTAATCATTGACCCCTGTAGTTAAGAAAGCACATCCAAAAGCTGTGCTCCATGAAAGAGGGCTGCCTGGTTGAAGCTGCTCAGTAATATGCAGATATGAGACTCACCAAGATATAGACCTGGTACAGGATGGATACAAAACACATTTTGAAGGTGTTTTTAATTCAGTTACCTGTCCTAAAAACATCTGCCGTATTAAAGGCTACACTTCCAAGAAAAACACATACACCTTTTAAAATTGAGTTGGCACAATAAATTACAATATGAACACAGCATGGTAGCAAGTTTCTGAAAGGTAGCAAGCCAAGCCACTGTCTGGTTTGTTTTGCAGCCTTTAGTGTTGCACTCAGGCATTGCTTACCCTGGCTTTTAGACCTTAATGTAGTTAGGTTAACATAACCGTACCTGGGAACAAACTAGTAGGATAAATGGCTTTTTAATGCAATTTCTCCAAATACCTGGAGCCTGGTTTTGAGCAAAAAGAGGTGTTTCTTTTTCTTATAATAATCACTCTTTATAGTTCTGTATGAGGAAATTCAGTGACAAAGGGTGGGGGGATTTGCCAGGCATGCACATTGAGCATGTACAGGTATTGTATCCCAGGGGCAGTAGCTAAGTCAGCGGCAGGGTCCACTAGTGGACCTTTTCTATTTCTAATGGACTGGACCCCAGCAGTCACACACATTTTATTTTCTCTCATAGAGGAAGGTTAATGAAGATCACAGTCAAGGAAATAGGTCTAACACTCTCTGAATTCTGCACAGGCATTTCTCTCTTTTTCTGCCCTTCTTAAGAGCCAGTCACTGTTTGTCACACTTAATCTTCTTACACTGAAGGAAGGGAAACTCTCCTCCCTTCTTTTTAGTCTTGGTGCTTTTGATGTTCTCATTTGTGAATTTTAAAAAGCCTCTCCTGTCAGCAACAGACCTGTGGCAGGAAATAGGACTCAGGCTGCCAGTTTATTTTAACCAGAGAGGGGGGCTGGTACCTTTTGGAGAACTGCTTGATTATGGTGCAGTTTTTATTAGAAATGGAACGCGACCCCAGCGAAGTCTTTTTTCCCTGACAGCACCTCCTAAGAAAAGATAGTCTACCAGCATAGAGCTGCCATTTACATGCAGGCAAATATATTGAAAATTTCCAAGTGCTAACAAATGCATCATCTGACTTGGAACTGAACTTGCCTGGGGAATAAACCCGAATATCTGTAGAGTTCAGTGCTACAGGGAGAGTCAGGCAAGAAGAGTTTTCACTCTAACAGGTTATAGTTGCCCTGTGCCTAAGGCCTTTTTAAGGTCTCAGAGATCAGAGACAGACCCAGTCTGTAAGAGTTGTACTGCAGAGTCATTCACCCTCCTATTTACTTAGGTGGCTTGCCTAAACGGTATTTTAGCAGAATTGTCCCTTTTTGTGACAGCTTTTGCAAAGCACTTTGGAAAGCTTAGCGTGACAGGCAGCTGCATCATAAAATCAAGCTGTTATTTTTTTCTTGTGGGGCTTGTCTCTTGTTGACTTTGAAATACATGCAGAAAGATTCCAGTGCTGTCCCAGGCCGCTTTTTCTCTATGCTGAAGCAACCTGGGGTTAATCAGCCTTTTGTTTGTTAAAGCAGCTTCTTGACTTCAGAATTTACATTATTTCAGAACACACAGCTCTTTATAAATGGTGATCTTTACTGATTTCCCTTCCCCTCTTTCTTGGAAATCCCCATAATTGACATTTAAATAAAGACTCATGGTGACTGACAGTAACAAACTGAAAATTCTGGAACAGAGATGAGAGTGGGTAATGTGATGGGAAGTCCTCTTAGTCCAAGAAGGCTTGCAGTGAGTGCTCATCAGCTGCCTGTGTAGTCCTTACCTCATCTGCATTGTATTTGTGGTATGCTGAATGGAGGATTTTCCTCAGGCTCCTGGTGAGTTCTCTGGACAGTTAATGGTGAAATTTGAAAATGGATAACTTTTGTGAGGCTGCTGGAGCTGATAACTGTGCTGGGCTGTTTACAGTGAATGAGATTAAATGTAATTTTCTGCAGAATAATCACTGTCCTGTTATATCCTAGCAAGATTCTAACTTGCAACTTTTCCAGCCTGCTCTGAAACAAAACTCAAGAATCTGCCTGGTGATACAGTTTAGGCTTATTGTAACAACAACAGCTCATGCATCTCAGGTCAGCCTGCTCCCAAAGTGATTCCTTAGCAACTGCTATCCATGCTCCAGGTATTCTGTTTCTGAGAAGCTGATACAATGCTTTTTCGGCAGCTGGGCAATGAACAGTTGGCTTCTGTGAGCCACAGGGATGGTTAATGCTTTCCCAGTAGAATCCATGTCTATTTACTGAGGAAGAGCTGGACAGTGTTGGCAGGTTGTAGTCTGGGCTAATGTGGTGGCACACCTGACCTGAGACTCATGGCCAATATACCTGCTTAGGTAGTGAGGAGGCACAGGGAAACCTCTTCTGTGAAGCACAGTAGAGAGGATGANACTGAGGAAGAGCTGTTTCAGCTGGACAGTGTTGGCAGGTTGCAGTCTGGGCTAATGTGTGTGAAGCACAGTAGAGAGGATGAGGAGACAGACATGTAGCATGCATCTGCATTCTGTGCCTTTATCTTCCCTCTCTGCTCAGTTTGGCCACAATCCTCACAGGCAGGGCTGATACATCAGTGAGGACCAGACAGCACAGACATCACAGAGCTCTAAAATCAGAAGGGAGGCATTTTGTCATAGAATCACAAAACTATTTGGGCTAAAAAGGAACCTATTGATACTGTGTCTGTTTGCAGCATTCCAGTATTTCTCACACGAGGTTTTTAATTCTTTCTTTTTATAACTGCTGGCAAAGAGCTCATTTTTGAAAATAAAATCTTGAAAATACTGAAGTTCTTGGAAATCTTGGAAATAATGTATTAATACTCATAAACAGATGTATTTAAGAAATCATGAAATTGAAACATTTTTCTTGACCCTACTGGTGCTGCACTGAGTCTCTCATAGCTATGCTGGTCTGCTTAAAGTGATTAAGCATTTAACATTGTCAGGAACGAGCAAAAGGATAGAGAAGCAATGGGAGGTGTGTTGCTGCTTCTGAGTGGCTAATGGCACAAAGCACCATAGTGGGTGGAAGAGAGGGAATCACAGAAAAACCCACAAATTATAGTAGGGGGAAAAAAAGAGCCTCACAAAAGGGAAGCTTTGTGGCTGGATTTTTCTGGGTGTTGGTGCAAGACAGAGTCTTGAAGAACTAGGCCATCAAGAATGGGTATTAGGCACTAGAGATAGGTGAAAAATGTATTCTGTAGCTCCGTCAGTGAGACCTTCTGTTACTTCATCACCTCTGGCCTGTCATTAGGGACCTTTGTGCAGAGGGGGCAGAAAACACATGGCAACCATACTTCCTTTTCCCTTTCAAGTGCAAAGGGGTGAAGAAATGAAGTAAGCAAGGCATTGGGGATTATTCCAGTAATCCCAGGTGACTGGGGTGCAAGGCATCCAGTCTCTTGCTTTGCTAAATGATACAAGCTGTGACATTTTTAGTTGTAATATCATGTCATATATCCTTGAAGAGCAATACAGGAACACAATGTAAGCCCTACACAAATATCTCTTGATTAGTTTGTGTCTTGGATGCAGGAATCCTTTGAATTTGTCAGCTCATCTCAGGGGTATATGTCCTGGGTGTTTCAGACTTCTCCCTCTGGAAGCTCTTCAACTGAGAACAAATATCTAGCCCTGGAAAACTGTTATCTGCAATACCAGAAGAAATAGAGAGATGACAAAGGCTGTAGCACATGCCTGTATTCCTTTAGAAGCTTTTGTCTTATCAATTATTGCTCTGCTAATAAAGTCCATGGGGGTTTTCTGAACAAATTCACTAATTATGCGCCTCTTGGCTGGAACACTGTTAAGCTGAAGTCCCTAATAACAGATGAGTGTCTGGGCAATCAAATAGAAATGAAAGAAGATTAATTCAAAAAGAAGTGCTTGACAGAGGTTTGCAGAACACTGTGGAGACCATCATTGTCTTGGATAAGTCTCCTGCCTTCCGATTACTGCCTAAAACACCACATCTTTGGCTGTGTTGCTCAGAAAGCCGGAGGAGTGAGTATGCCCATTGGTAGCCCACAGTAATTATCTGTTGTTGTTTTTTTCTAGTGCCAAGGTCGGGTATTGAAAGCGACTGTTAACACTGGGTGTCTACCAAACCTCATCTCCAAGAGCTGTTTAAACCAGCTGGGGTAAGTCTTTGCACAGTAGAAGAGAAGAGATGGATAAAAAAAGACCTATTGCAAGAACCTAGGCACTCTTGATTCCCAGCCCCAATGATAATTACTATCAGCTTTGCATGTGCACATGGCTATTTAGGAGAAGGTGCAGAAGGTGGGATACAGGGCAAGGCATCAGGAGCACTGGCAAAGTTGTGTGCAGACCCCAGACTGGGAGGCAGAGCTGTGTCATTCTGTCTTTGTATAGTGCAAGACAAAGCTGCCCAGCTGATGGCCAGTGGCGAGGTTTTGCTTGTTGAGTCTGCCTCCAGACATACTGTGTGAGAGAGATTCCTCCTCTTGTTCACTGGGCCTGTTCCCAATGAGAACAAGAAGAACCAGCATCAGTGGGCAGTCTTGTCTTTTCTACTCTTCCTCCACTCGAGGCAATAACACCTCTTGCATCCCACAGGCTGGAAGACGTGTCTGCCATGGACTGTGGAGACCTCTCTCTTCCCATCCCCAGCGTTGTTGGCCGAGTAGAACATATGGAGTTGCAAGTAGGCCCGGAGAGAGTGCTGTGTTCAGCACTGGTTGTAGGTGAGAGTGCCAGCCCCTCATCTCCCCTACTTTTCCTGTGTTCCTCTTGCCCTGCCAAGGGCATTTAGAAGGACCTTTAAGAAGAGTGTCACATGGTGGGAGGTTGGTGATGTGGTCACTTCCACTGCTGGTCAACATCATATGCTGTGAATACCCTCAATCTAACCAAATGCAAAGGGCATAGGAAGGATACAGAGAAGAGAGGAGACACTGAAAGTGGGGAGAAATTATGTGCTTTTTGGCCTTAACAAAGGATGTGGAAAATTCTCATTTACATTCTAAAATGGACATTTCTTAAAATTATGCAGAAGGCTTGATTAGTCCCCTGGTGTCCTATATTCTACTGAATGGGCACCTGTATCTCTGGCTGGAAGTCATCAGAGAAGGCACCTGAGGGTACAGCTTATTCACCAGTGTGTTTCTCGGCGTACTCATCTGCTTCTGCTGCAGGGAGCACCCTGAAAGAACCCGGTAGCCACAGAATGCTGTCTCCCTCAGTGTCCTGAAGCAGGACCCTTTGAAGGAAGGAGCCATAGTACACAAGGCCAAGTCAGCAGGCACTGAGGCACACCCAGAAAACAGAAGAAAGGTTGCATGTTCTGCATTCACATCAAGCTGTGCATATGCTGAAAACAACTTAGTTGTCTTTTTCCCACCTGTTCTTTATCCCTATTAATCTTCCAACTTTACTCTTTTGCTTTTATCTGTTTCCTCATCTTTGATGAGTACTATTCGTCTTCCAAGGCCTTCTCTGCTCCCTCTTTTCATGCCCATTCTTTTCACATTCCTAGGCATCTAGAAAGAGCTTCCTCCTCTTACACACTCTAGCTCACTTTTCTCTTCTGATTTTCCCTGTACTAGTTCTTGTTCTTTTGGAGAATCTGTATTAGTACCATCACAGGTGAATTTAGCCCAGTAGCAGCTATCCATTTTGCTGGGATGTGGAGGTGGCTGCCTGGAAGGAGCAGAATTGCTACCCCTGTGCACACAGTGCTCTTGCTTATGTCATTATAAATAAACTATAAATTACAGTCACTGGTTACAGGGCAAGCAGGCATTCAGGAGACATGGGAAGTGCTAATGATATTGCTGGTGGCTCCTGATTCCTGCAGACTCCAGGACCTGGAAATTCCTCCTTAGCAGCCATTCAAGTCCAGATGGGTGACTGTAAGATGCAGGAGGTCACTCCCACCCAGTCCAATGCATGTTCTTAGTGGCAGGTTTGGGTAGTAGCAAGGCTGAACGTGTATTCCAAAGAAGCACATAGAGAAAGAACAGAAACAGGGTCAGCCACACAGATCACCCATGCAGAGTAGTGCCTTTACCAGCAGGAACATAAATACCGGCACAGATAGCCTAGTCCTGGTCCTCCTCTCCAGCTGACCAGGATTGAAGATCACCAGTAGAAGTTCACAGATCCTCATTCTCTAGATTCATAAGCACACTTACATTCACAGAGTCTTCAAATAACAGCAACAGATTCTAGGTCTGTTTTATATCCAGGTCTGGACCATAGGCCCCCTACCTAGCCACTGACCCAGACCCTTGAGTACAAAACCATAACCTCATAGGATCAAATTCACAGTGGGAATATAAACACACCCAAGTCTTTCTAGTCAGTGGCATTTAGACCTCTCACAGTCGTGCCCTGTCCTCTTCAGTTGCTGACTTATAAACCTAAGGCCCTTGTGACCTCAGTCAGAGCTGGTAGCCAGAGCTCTCTTGCATGCTGAGCTCTCCAGTTGTTGGCACCGAGACCTACAAGCTCTGTGATCCACAGTCTTTATTAAGTCACTGGAACTCAGACCTTGCAGCACACACTGAAATCCCTCCATTGCTGGCACTCAGGTGTATAAACTCTATGGCACCCAGACTTCTCTTGCACACTGGTGTCTCTGCTTGCTGGTACCTGTGAGCTATGTCCTTTTCTCCAGTTGCTGACACACACCCATGAGCCCTATGGCCTGTAGTCCCTTCAGTTACTGGCACCTCCCTTGCCAGTCCCTTAAGTTAGTGACATCTACAGCTATTTACACTTTAACCCATGGTATCTTCTACACTTGCTGACACTGAAGACTTGCAGCAGTCAAATGTAGGATAGAGAAGTTACAGAGAAAAAAAATTACTTAATAAAACTGTCTAATAAGATCAGATAGATTGAAGCCATTAGGTGCAGGGATTGGTTAGACAAGTGAACTGACCAACAGCCTGACTGCATGTGACTGCCCCCTTATCCCTTCTCCTCTCCAGTTTTCCATGCTTGTTCTTCCCTGATTCACCCTGCTGCTTGCCTTCTCCTGCCTTACCCACAGTAAGTTTTATGGGATTCTACAAGCCCTTTCTGACATCTCATATTAAGTTGCAAACAATCCCACATCCCCACTCAGATATCTCATAATAGTCAAGATAATCATGGTTTCTTCCTCTTATCAGCAACAAAGTTAATTTTGACCATCTTCAGGACTGTGCCTAAATAGCTCCTCTAATGGCTTATCAGTCAGTGCCAGAAGAGTGCTGATTTATTACTGTCACTGTTACCACCTGCTTGTTAGTGTTTATGTGTTCAACTCATAATTTTCCTCATTGTTTGTTATCTACTTTATACTGAAGACACCATAACCACATAAGTTTATGAATCAGATGTTCTTGTATTCCATATCCTCTTACAGAAGAAACACTCTTGGTTCACATGGGCAGTATTGTATAATCTTAAGCCTGATCAATGTCTTCTCTCTTCTCAGATGATGAAATGCTGGAGTTTTGTATTGGTCTCCAGACTCTGTGGTCTCTCAAGGTAAGGAATAGCTCCTTGCTTATTGCAGGGCTCCTCTCAAGAAGTTCTCCAAGGTCTGGTTGCTGTAAGCATCCAAAATGCTTACATCCAGGTCTTTCAGGGCAATGCTTGTCACACAGCTGCCTGACTGGCTGCAGGAACCAGTATCGAGTCACTGATTCCTTTCCGCTCCCTCTTAAGGGTTTTAAGAAAGGAAACTCCCAATAGGATACTATAACATCTCCCATTCTTTGTATTCCTGACCGTACAAGTTGCAAACAGGAAGGAGAAAGTGAAGAAGAGACAAGAAAAGGCAATGCACTAACTCTGCCATGAGATATGTGTCATCTTTTGAGGGCAGATGTGAACAAGCTCTGCTTTTACTTTAAGCCAAATGAAGCTGTATAATCATATTCAGTGTCCAACACTAGCTGGCTGTGAGTGGAAAGAGTCCTCTCCTTTTATCAGCTCGGCTCAGGGTCAATGCTCTGCTGAGCCTGATTCCTCAGTGGCTCAGAATATGGCTGCTGCACCGTGGCCTCTTCCTGTTACATATTTGTAGCCACATGTCAGACTCATAAAACAGGAAGAGCATTGGGCTGAATGGCTGAGTGGTGTGAGGACATCAGTTCAGAGGGAATCATAGGAAGAAGGGAGGGGAATGGTCCTGTGAAGGGTTTAGAGAGGAATTCATTGCAGGAAACAGGACCAAGGAAGCAGCATGGGGAACACAGAGGGAAACTAAGGTCTTTTCAAAACCAAAGTGGTGTTACAGGTTTTCCCCAGTCATAGACATCATGAGATTTGTGATCTGAAATGTCCAGCAAGTAACTGCCTTTCCCTTTCTATAGTGTTGCATTGATTTGGAGGAAGGAGTCCTGAGATTTAAAGCACTGAGTCAAGAGCTGCCTTTTCTACATTCCTCTGAAGAGCCTGGTCAGTGACTGCCTGTGTTCCCCATGTCTGGGATGGAGGAGACTTGCTGCCATGAAAGAGAGACGAGGGTGAGGCTCACATGCCCCTAACCTTGCTGAGTTCTAGGCTGAAGCATTCACTGGGGAGTGAGAAAAAGGCAAATGGGTGCTGGAAGCTGTTGTTACTGTGAGTGCCTCAACTTCAGAGATGTCCCTCCTTTCAGTGGACCCTCTTGCTTGTCCCAGTGTGCCAAATGGGCATTTTGTTCTTGCTTTTCTATTTGTCCTTAGTCACTCCAATTTCTGTTTCTCTAGTAAATTTACCCTACCCCTTCAATGACTACAATACCCTCTGTTCATGAGACAAGACAGTCTCTGTGAACAATCTCCAGTTGTTTTGTGGACAAGAGGATGGCGTTTCTCCAAAAACCTCCAAAGACTGCTGTGAATGTTTCCCTTCTCTTTGCCTCAGTGTGAGTGGATCCCGTTTGTTTGTGGGAGGGGCCCTTGCCTGTACTCTGGGAAGCTGCATTTTGTTATTTTTTCCTGGCTCAGAGCAGAACAGAAGTATTTTCTTGGGAAAACCCTGCAGCAAGAACATTTTTAGAGTTCTCAATTCTGAGAAACCTTTGCAGAAATGCTGAGTGTAGATGCCTAAAGTACACACAGGGGCTTGGGCTTTGCCACTGCATCTGTGGGCACTAAGCTATATTATATGCATGGCAGTGCTTATCATCTCTTGGTGTCATACACAGTAGCCACAATTGCAGACCCTGTTCTTCTGACCAGGCCTTTCTTCTCTGCACTCCAGCTGCTAGAGCTGCATTCTGTTACCTCTGCTGCTTTATCAGAGATCCTGTTGTTCACTTCTAAGTGCTGCAGTGAATTACAGCACCAAGTCTTCTGCTCTGTCACCTCCTTTCTTTCAGCTTGAAATCCAGTGACTCAATACAGATACATCATCAGCCTCAAGTCCTGGCACCACACAGCCAACCAACTTTGCTAGTCTTGCACAAAACAAGAGCTAGACTTCCTTGCAGTACCAGCTCAGGTCAGAGAACTGTGAACCCATCTGGGATGTCAAAGGAGATTATTAAGTCACTTAATAATTGTGTGTTCTTGTTTCGTTTTTTTAATTTCCATCCTAGAGCGTAGCTGTATTATAAATACATGGTCTATTCTTTACTAGCTCTAGAAAAGATGCATGATCAGGGCTTGTTCCATGCCTCATGACTACTGATCCACTACCCACACTCTGCACAACGTACCTTTTTCCACCCTTAAAATGTCATGACATCCCAATTTTGCCTCTCTTTCTGGATTAAACACCGCTGACTCTCTTCCTTTTTTATCAAGCTGTTTGTGTGCTGTTTCTCAAAGAAGTTGTGTATGCATTTTTGCTTTTTCTTTCTGTTAGTTCTTTCCCAAGTCAGATGCTGTATGCTGTAGTTTAACACATGCTAAGCAGAGCAGAGTACAGCCTGGCTGATATGATTTGGGATTCTCTTACCAGTGTTAGTTGGTGTGACTAGCATCTGCTCCTCCTACATGGAGCATAAGACTATTGACTTTTACTCTTAGTCATTGCATCTTGCATCTTCTGATCTGTTCCATGACTTCTTTTCCACTCTTCTAGTTGTGCATCCGATTATTTCTGCATGAACTGCTTTCCATGAATCTCCTGAATGGCACCAACAGTTCTCTCATTTAGTCAGGAAATATGCCTACTTGATGAGCCTGTCTTCCAAAGTACCAGTAATTCTTCCTGGATTTGTATCACTTGCATGGCTGACTGGCTTCTCAAACCCAGGGGTCTTTATGAGAGCTCAGACTTGTACTAAACCATCCTGCGTGTCAGCTGGAATCCACGTGGTACCTGGGTCAACTGCTGAAAAAAATCTTGTTTCTGATAAATGAAACACCTGTTCCTCTGTGCAGCAACTCACCCAGTTTCCAATTTTCATTGCCCTCTAAAACTGGCATGTGGAACAAGGCAAATAATCTGTTAATTATCTGATAGATACCATATCCATTAAAATTCTTATTTAAAAAAGAGGCAAACTAAACCATAACCCTAAAGCTCTCTCTAGCCCTAACCCAAACATTAAACCCTAACAATGACTCTAAACTTAATCCATAAGGCTAAACATAACACCAAATTCTTACAGTAAACCTTACCCCTAAACCAAACTCTAACCCTAAAACTTAATGCTAAGCCTAACCTCTAAACCAAACCAATACACCCTAACACTTGACACTAACCATAACCCCCTAAATTTAACCCTGTAACCCCAACTCTAACCATCTAACTCTAAACCAAACATGTAAACCTCATTGTAAAGACACTAACTATAAACCCTAACCCCAAAACATAACCATAATCCCCAACTATAACTCTAACCACTAACCCTAACACCGACCCCTAAACCTAAACTCTAAAGCTTAAACCTAACTCCTAACCCCAGCTCTAAGCATATCCCTAAGCCTACACCTGACCTGAACAACCTAACCTTGTCTGATGGCTTTTGTCAGTCCCCTGTTTCCCTCCAGAGTGCCCTGGGGCTTTTGCTGGGTTTTGCTTTGGCCTGCAAGGGGCATTGCTGCTTTCCAGAGTGTCCTGGGGCTTTTGCCAGGCTTTGTGAGTCCCACACAGGGCCATTGCTGGACTTTGCTGATACCCAGGCTCCTTTCTGTTGCATTCCAAAGTGTCTGACAGCTTTTGCTGGGCTTTGCTGGTGCTCATAAGTGGCTGCCATGGGAAGGAGAAGGTCACCAATATCTTTCAATCCTGGACACCTCCTTGTGAGAGCTGTGCCTGATGGGTGTCCATTTTGGAGCTGGGCTTTGGCTAGGATGAGGGTATAGGTAGGTAGGAGTCTTTAGAATGACGCCAATAGGAATCTTTCCAATGATTTAAAGGGTGTTGGATGGGATTCTGCAGAAAATTGGCATGACTTTGAGTTGACAGTTCTATTTTGACTACTGACTGTCACAGCCCTGCAGATACTTGCACACTAGTTGCTGTCTGAATTCATTAGGCGCTGTTCCTACATGTCTGTCTTGGGATAACTGCTTTTGCTCACATTCAGAACATTCTCCAGTCCTTCTGAAGCCTTTCTGTGATTCACATGCCTCATTTCTCAAAACACTAACAATTCAGGTTCCTCTGTGAATTAATGTGCTACAGTAGGAGAAAATGCCCAGCCCTATCTGTCCCTCTCCTCTGCATAATGAATCCTTCGTTGTATCCTCCTTTCCTTTCCTTTCCCTCACACTAATTGACAAATTTGCTTCTTCCAAAAGGAATTCTTTCCTTTTACATAATCCTTTTAACACTTCCTTGTACCCTGATTGCTAATACATTTGCATGTTGTGCCACAATCTTGCCAACCTTTCCTCTTTGTTGTTAACAACTGGATGTATAAATGTAGACTGTGCCACTTCTCAGTGAGAGAGAGGATGTTTCCAAGGAAGCACTAAATTAGCATGTGAGAGTTCTCTCAGCTATGAAATCAGCTCCAGGGCAGAAGACATGCTTTTCACTTTCCTCCTGTCTATGTTAGTTGAGCATGCAGATCCATGCAGTAAAGGTCTCTCTCACCCAGACACTGAGGAATCTGTTGCCAACATTTATCCTGGAACATCCCCATCTCCCTGAGATTAGCTCAGCTGGTTACAGCACAGTGCTAATAATGCCAAGGTGGTGGGTTAGATCCACATATGGGCCATTCACTTAAGAGTTGGACTCAGTGATCCTTGTAGGTCCCTTCCAACTCAGAATATTCTGTGATCAAGCCTTGCTGCAGGCAGAGCTTGCAGAAACCCACATTTATATGACTGAGAACCACAGGTGATAATGCCATAGCAGACACCTCACTTCAATTCATTCCCTAAATTTCACTCTAATCCTACAGTGTCAGTACCTGCTTTTCTCGTCGACAGAACTTCTGTTGGGTTTCTATCTCCCAAAGTTCCTTGGCATTAAATGACATGCTGTTACTGACTTGAGCACATATATTCAAGCCCAAACTTGTGCTTTCTCCGAAGATTAGCTTTTTTGTGTCGTTACACGGAAATCTCAGCTTCCACTGTGAAAGCAAGAAGTCTTGGCTTTAAAAAATGTGATTAGAAAATAGGACTTACAACATCTCAAAGAAGCCAACTCAACTCCCTCTAGAAACATGGTAATTTTTAAAAGTCTTCCAGCATGGGAAGCCCAGTAAGTAATTTTTGAGTGGGTTGGCAAGGCTGAAGATTGTCTCAAATGCAGTTTCTTTTGGTAAGCCTGTTATACAGATACAGTTCCCTACTCCCAATCCCAGTCATCTCTATTGCTTTTGGTGGGCAAAGGGAACGAGGGAGCTATCTAAAGGCCTTTTCCACTGAAGACCAAAAAATATTAATACTTTCATAAGGAAAGTAGAAATTCAGTACAAACTGCCAGCTCAGAGCAGGGCATAGGCACATCCTGTACATGTCCAACACTGGCTTCCTCATGATGAGGCCCATCCCTTCAATTCAAACCATGGAATGTTATTATTTGAGGGACAAACTCTTTGAACTGCCTTGGTGGTCAGCTCCTACTAGGGTTACTTTCCAATAGAGTGGGCACAACAGTTGTGGAACACTCTGCAGGGAAGCCTCTGTCAAAGCAAGTCTCTGAAACAGAGGCAAGTGTGAGATACACATGGCTGAACCTGCTTAGGAATGGAGAGAGGAGTGGAGTTCTGAGGCCCCTTCCAAGGTCTGTGTACAAGAGGTAAATCTATCCTGAGAATAGGCACTCTGCCAAAGCCATAATCAGGACCATTTCCAGGAGCTTGGGGTCACTTGGTGTTGAACAGAATGGGAGCTCCAGCCATCCGTATTCCTAGAGACCCGCTCCTCCTTTCACTAGAAGCTGACCTGTGGAACTGAAGACCACCAAGTCACATATGTATGTTTGCAATCACTCCTCCTTTCAAGAGACTTCACTGGCAAATGCCAGGATACACCTGAAGAGTTAGAAAAATAACTAAATTCAGCAAAAATATCATAAAAACAAGGGTAGGGATGGCCAGCAGGTTTATTATGTCTCAGGAAAATAAGGCAATCCCCTCCCTTTATTTTTTTTGCTAGTAAGTTGACCATCCAACCAAAGCCATGAATCATTTATCTGCAAATACCCCCAGTGCCTGAGAATGCTGTCAGACTCCTCACTTGCTGTGCACTGGCACTGGGACATGCAAAGGTGTCTGGCCAATCTTGCCAGCTGAAAAGCTTCCCAGCACCAGTGGGTATGCCAATCTGCTACAGAGTAGGATACGGTGAACAACATTTTCTGCTGTGTGGGAAGGAACCACTTCTAATTCCAACTCCGTGGCTTGTGTCGGCTGGCAAGGACAAACAAGCAATTAGTTACAATGAAAGTATAATGTAACTCAGTCCAAAGACAGAGCCTTAACTGGCCCCTTTCCTGAGAAAACGTCGACTTCACAGGAAATTGTTGCCAATGGAAGTAGTCTGAAGCACTCCAGGAAGTATTGGCTGTAGCCAGTCTATCTGGAGTTCAGGGCAGGAAAAAAGAAGGGAAGTCATCTTTTGGCCAAGGAACAGTACAGATCTTCAACTAATTTTTCTTTTCATTCTCCTGTGTGCACAAGGGGCACGGGAGCAAAATCCATCTGCGAGTTATTATGTGCTGCACAATACAAAACTGTCAGGGAAGCCCTCAAACGTTAGTATTTTTCCTCTCCAATGGTTTTTAAGAGATGAAGAGTTTTGGGGAATGGATGTTTTTGTAGTATTCGTGTCTTCTCACCTCTGCTTTCCACAGTGCACATTGCCTGGGCTTGCACAGTGCACAGCAATGTTATCCTCAGGCCAACAAAGCAGAGGGCTAGGGTGCACAGATGACCCTGCCCAACATATACAATGGTTTTGCCCTGTTTTCTTTTAAAGATGGTCCTTAGATAAATATCATCTCTCCCTTGGTAACCCTTTCCCTTTCTCAACAATCAACAGTCCAACCCTGGATGAGTTTGACCTTCCTTCCTTGGAAATCATTTGACCTGAACAGCCAAGTTTGTTCTGCATAAAACAGTTTCAGCCATTTGTACACCCCCTGCGCTTGTGTTGCTAATGAAGGTTTATATTTGATGTTGCTAATAAAGGTTTATATTTGGCATGGACAGACAGCACTGAGTTGTTCTCTGTTACCAGTGTAGGCAATGCTGCTTCCCTGTTAAGCCCTGACCATTTTCCCAGAAGCAACAGTGATTGCCTGCTGGGATGGGTGGCTGCACATCTCAGCATCATGAGAGCTGACAATTTGTTCAAGTTACAGTCTAGATATGAAAAGCTTCAAGACAACTCCTTGCTTTAACCCTTGACTAGATGGTCTCCATAGTGGCTCTCCATAGCTCAAGCCCTGCTGCTCTCAACACCACTGTTAATAAGCTCTATTATGACTTGAAAGCTCCTGCCTGAAAAGTCCAGTTTTACACAAGCACTTAGTATGAGAGCGGAACATTTAAAAATGCTTCTCAGTGAGGTCATTAAAATGGAGAGAAACTTCCACTACAGTTAGAGTCAGAGGATATGGTGGCCTGAGAAGCAAGTAAGTTGATACAGAGTAGGTCATACCATTTCGCTGCTCTATGTTTCAACTTTCCCTGCTGCCAAACACAGAGGACAGCATTTGTCCTCTATAGAGCTTATATAAATCTACAGATGGAAACTGCAAAGAATAGCTAATGCTTATTATGTAAAGATCCTGCCGTCCTACCACATAGGGCTACTCCAACAACAGTCATTTTGACCCAAGGGCAAGACACTCCTTTCCTCTATACAAAGTATTTCCTCCCAATTAGGGCTGCCCTTTGAGGAGTATAGCACAGCAGGTTTTCAACTGCCTGCAAGATCTTCAAATGCTACCATTTGCTACAGATCACTGAATTACACTTGCTCTGACTCAGGCTGCCATAAAGGTGAAGAAGTGACAGCTCCCTCCACTGCACATGTCCAGTAGAACATCACTCAAGTGAGAGGAGATAATAGATGCAAACCAGCAGGTGAGCCTGCTGCCCCTATTGATGCCTTAAGCTTGCTAGGGAGCAAGAAATTACTCACCAGGCAATTATTAGTAGACAAAGATAGAGAGCAGATTCTTTAATCAGTGCCTTCAATCATGTGGAGTACAGAGATGCGCCACGGGTCCAGGGGTTCCACAATTTATGGTATCATCCATCCAATCTCAGATCTATCCGCCCCCCAGGTCCTCCCCAGTTCTGCCCCTGGCACACCCCTCTGGAAATTGAGTCAGGGGTCCCGAGACCCCTTTTTCCTCATCTTCCTCTTCTTCACAGTACATACAGTCTTTTGGAGTTCCTCCAAGGTTAAGGATTTGAAGGTTGCTATGGTGTATCTTGTTGTTCTAGCCATGGTGTAAATGTTCTTAAACAGAATGAAGGCCTGCCTTGAGAGAAGTCTAAACAAACTTAAAGGAATTTAGGAAGTTCAATATGAAATGGGGTAATAGGGTTGGGTAAATGTAAACTACTGTGCTAAAGAGTGACAAATTATACAGCCACGTTAAAATCTACATTTACTACACAACTACTTCTGAAATCTACAAGAAGCTAACAATCAAAAAAATCCATAGGCATCACTACGCTAATAAGCTAAGTTAGGTAAGGGGCAAGCAAGATAGGGAAAAACACATCGGCAGCATGCGTAAAGGTTTGTGCCTGGGCTTTTGCAAACCAGCAGCCTTGGTGAGAAATGCCCTTTCCCAGACTCAAGTCAGCCAGTGGAACTTCACCTCCAGTCTATCTCTTTCAGTTGTGTAGGACTCAAAACACCATGACATTCTCCACAACAAGAGGCAAATGTGGTATATTTACTGTAGAATGGCCAGGCTCTCACGGCACCACAGATCCACGCTTAAGTCAGATTCCTCTTACTGTCCACTTCACAGCTGCTTTGTTAAGTCACAGCCTTCTCTGGAATCACCCTGCCCAAGAAGATGGAGACAAGCACTGCCTCTCAAGTATAGATGGGGTTTGCTGGAGCTGTTACCTTTCCATACCTTATTAGTGTGTGTTGTGGTTCTTCTCACACCTGTCTCCAGCTCCTCAGGATAGGAAGCAATTTGCGAGAAACTGCTTGCTAGAACAGCAGTGGCAAAGCAAAGACAATCAATACACAGGTGTACTTTAACAAACACCTAAGTGTGAGAGAAGGCCCTTGCCTGCTCCCTATTCAATTCCTCCGTCTGCAATTTCTGCACTGTAATCCTGTTGAGAATTCAGAAATAATCACTGGAGACAGAAGGGAGCCTGAGTTCAGCTACTCTCTCTCTCTATGTCCTCAGTGCTTCTTCATAGTGACCCATAAAGGACTTTAGCAAGTAAAGAATATGGAAACGGGCAATGGAAGACCAACAAGCAAGACCCTTGACTCTTTCTATTCTGGCAGTTCCCTCTGCTAAGAGAAAATCAACCCACCACCTACACTCAAGCCTACAAGCCAAGAACATCCCTCCACAGCCTGTACACCCTTTCCTGTTTGGAACTTTGACAGAGACAGCAAAAGAATAGTCATCGTCATCAGATGCCCCATTCCAGCTGCAGAAGAGCCTGTGCTGGTAGTCAGACTCCATGTGACTTGTTATAAGGGATCCTGTGTGACACTGCAGTGGGGAGAGGAATCTGTTCCAGAAGGATCCTGACACTCTGAGGGGCTGCTCAGATGATATTTCTCAGGAAAATAGAGGGTTTTGTGAATCAGATTTCTGACAGCAGAAACGTCGTTTTTATCTATGGGAAAGAGAGAAAAACAGTTGTTTGGGATTCTCAACAGGCAGCATGAAAGCCTCTTCCTCAAAAAATACCTGGAACTCTAGTTCCCAGCACACCACCTGCCAGCAGCCCTTCCTCTCTTTCTTCCTGTACACCCTGCACTCTTTTGGACTCACCTACACCCAGCTGCTGTAGGAGATCTGCAAACTCTGGGTCACCCTCCAGGATTTTCAACAGGTTGGTGGACTCCATTCTCTCCAGCTGCACATCCCAGTAGATGTAGATCTTCTGGCTGAAGCTGACATAAACCAGGCAGGGACTGTTGCTTCCTCCTTTGCATGCATAGAGGCCTGCAGAAAGCAGAAATGTGGAGATGTGACTACTTCCAAAAGGACAGTGAAAGCAAATAGGTAACTTCTCATGATGAGGTACCAAAGCTGTTAGCAGAAAACAGCAAGCACCTCAGCAGAGACATGGGCTTGGGTATACAAAATCCCTTTGAGACAATCCAAGAAAAAGTGTCTCTACACTGCAGGAAGCTTGGGGATTTGCAAGCTGCTTCTTGTAGGTCTGAGAGAGGGGACTGAGCAAAGCCAAGGCTCAGGCTGGTTCCATGGGGCTCCTTATCTCTACTTGAGAACAGCTTAGAAGTCTGCAAATTCAAAAAGCAGCGGGGAAGACAAGAGACTCTTGTAGCACTCCTGAAAAGCACAGGAAAAAAACCCCCAAACCATCAAAGAAAACCTCAGCATCACCTCCTCTCACCCCTACTTTTCCCAGATGCCACCAGAGGAAAGACTAGCTGGGCCTTCTGCAGTACACACAGAGGGAAATTAATCTCCACTGCAGACAGACAAAGGATTCCAGGTCTCCTAGACAGGAGTAGTAGCTTTGAGGGAAAAACGCTGTGAGAGCTGGCTTTGCAGTAGGCTCCCCACCTGCACAGAACGCACTGACATTCTCCTCTGCTTGAAACCTGGCAACAGTCCGATTGTGGTCGATGATGTATGTCTGCCCGTCCCACGCACAGGCAATCACCTCCTCGTGCCCATTGCCCTGCAGGAACCAGAAGGTTGCATATTAGCAAGACATCACCTATTCCCAGGGACAGTCAAGAATCTTTCTTGCTTGTTCAGAGACAGAACATTAATGTCTGAACAAAATGTGACTTTTGGACATCATGTCCAGACATTTTGCAGTTTGAGATCCTCTCTCTTCTCTATAGCAATCATAAGAGCAAATCGTAAGAGATTGTAGACAATCCGAGTATCAGCAGTGTGCAAAACCATTCAACTTTGCAATAAGATACAAGAGCAGATGGGAAAAAAATTTATGAACAGAACAATGGAAACCAAGCTCAGTAGGTCTAACTGGCAGGCACAGCTCAATCTCTTGCAGGTGGATAGACTGACATGAGTGCAGAAAGTACTGCCACAGTCAGAGCACTCCTGTCATCCTGAGATAATCCCAGCCTCTTTCAGCTGAGTCACACTCACTCTGTCCTTCCTAAATCCATAGATACAAAGCCGTGTGGAGTTTTTTTCTTCATCCCTCCCAGACCTATTCAGATACTCACCGTAACATCAAGCTTTTCCAGAGCAAACAGCTGGTGATCAACCTGAACAGACCAGAGCAGCTTGTCTGCTCCCTCCATGAGTTTCAATGTCCCTGAAGAAAGAAAAAAAAATACTGTCTTGAAAACATTAAAAGGGAGCAATATGTTTGCTTATGCTGGGCCTTACACACTCCTTCAGCACACAGGGTTGCTGAGAGTTGGCTGCTAACAGCACAGGCATGGCCTATTGGCTGCTGAATCCCTACTGGACACTTAACCCCACTTACCATTTTTCTATTATCCAGATATACTGCGACAGTACTGGGCAGGGGGGACCGGCCATGAGAGTGGAACATAAACGTGAGTCTTCATAGAGGCCTCCACGCCTTCACAAAAAATGTTAGCATAAGGAGTCTTTGGGTCAAATTCTCTTGCCTGACCCAGGAAGGGTTTCTGAAGCCCAGCTTCCATTTCTTTTGAAAATCAAAAGCACTGAGCCTCTGGTTTCCTACTTCGAATTAGTGTCAGGCCTTGTCCAGCCCACAGGCTTTTCTTCCAGGACACTGGTAGGACTTACCATCCAGAGTACAGAGGGCAAAGAGACCTGAGCCGCTATTCTCACCGGAGCCACCTGTAAGTGCAAAAGAAAATTGCTGGAGTTGATGCCATTTTATAAGTGTTGTCCCCTCTTTCTCCTGAAAACAATAAAAAAGATCCACAACAAGCTGATCCATCCTGCGGTTTTTTTGCCCAGTTGTGTGCAGGACAGCACTGACAAATGTGACTAGTTAAATCTGAAGAGGAGACTCCCCTGACCACTGGGCTGCTTCAGCCCTTCAGTAAACCTCTGCCTAGCTATCAGTCAGCAAAGACATGCAAGGTCAAGTTTTAAAAGTGATATCACACTTAGAGAGGACTGGAGCTGTGTTCAACTAAAGCTGCATTTAATCCTTTCAGTGACAACGCAGGAGAGACACTGGCTCCCTGAGGTCTGTAGGAATCCAAGAAACCTGGCAGTGAGAGACAAGCCCAGAGCTGAAAAGCAGTCCCAGAGCTGAAAGCAAATAGGCAGTTTCCCCAGAATAACTTCAGTTTCCACAGAGCAGCTTAAAGCAAAGTCAGTTGGTTGAGTGCTCAATTGCCTCTTGTTGCTCATTCACCCAGACAGGCTCTAATCCAAAAGATCTGCAGTGTCCCCCTTACAAACTGGTCAGCATTGCACTCCTCAGCTGTTTCCTTACTGATGGTCTAGCATCAGTGGGCATTTTTACAACCCTCTCTTCAACCCTTTTACTGCATGCCTTCATTTTTCACAGACATCTCTCAATAGATGCAAGGCTTCACACACAGTGAAATAATTGATTTCATGCTCTGTTGACCATGTTGCTCACAGCAGCATCAGAGATGCTGAAAACATGACAAGCTTAGGAATCAAGGAGGAAAGGTACTCTGAGGAAGGGGGCAGGGTTCAGTGGACTGCTCTTCTCCCCAAGCTCTAATTACCTTGGACAACCTAAATAATTCTCAGAGAGCCCTGCAGAGGGCAATACTTGGGCAGAAAACAAGAGAAAGTGATCTCCACTTGGAATTTTCTGCTTTCAATTATGCACGCACACTCCAAGGGGGAGTGAAAGCTGCCTACTCTCCACAGATACCAAGAGAGGGTTCAGCAAGTGCACCAGGCACAGGTCAGAGCACAAAGCAGTTACACAAGGGAAGCAGCAGCAGTGTGTAAGAAAAGTTTGGACACAACAGCAGTGTGCCAAGGCTGAGAGAAGCCAGCAACTGTGGAGAGTTCAGATACAACTGCTGAACAGAACACAGTGGAAGGGGAGAGAAGACAATGATATGGAATATGTAAGCAGCTCTGGAGAGGTTGGGACTGCATAGAAAGAGGAGCAGCATGTAGCTGCCAGGTATCGAGATTCCAATGCTAAAAAGTAGTAACAAAGACGAGGCTGTGGGAAGGAAGAGATGCATCTTGCGAATAGGAAGAAGGCATAAGCTGCAGTCATGCAAAAGCAAAGATCAAGGACATCTGCAGGAGCACGGCATGGCAGCCATTCAGATGGACTAAATGCAGGTCAGCGGAGGCTGCAGAAGAAAGTGTTGTGCTAGGCAAAGACTAAGCACTACCTAGGAAAGGACAAAGGCTATAAAAAGCTCACATGCAAAAATCCAGCTGTCTTTCTTTGGGAGCCAGCTAAGTCAAGATCCCTCTGCTCTTGCAGCTGCCTCCCACTGTTATTTTTCAACCACAGGAAATCCAACTTCTTCATGGACTGATGTACTGAAAAACTGCTCCCTGAAAATCGGGGGCAACTGCTGGGCCACAGACCCCAAACTGATAATCTCTCACCTCGGGCAATGTTACCAATTAGATGAGTGGAGACATTCTTGTTGTGAATCCGTCCAGATGTTTGGTGTAGAATAACATCTCGAACAGGGGCCTCACTAGGGAAAAGAGAAAGACATCAGCAACAGGTCACGGAACCATACCTGAGCCTATGCCACAACAATCCCAAGAGCAGTGTACTCCAAAGCTCCACAAATCCAGAGGCTGACAGTTTCTGACCAGGTTAGCCCTTTAATGGTAAAGGCTAAGTAAAAGGATATGTGCCACCCCAGGTAGAAAAGGAACTCACGAATGTTTAAAAATCCAAAATGAGAATGACTTTATGCATCAAAAAAACCGCAAAGAACTAAAAAAAAAAAAAAAGGGTAAGGCATGTACTGCAATGAAGGAGAAAAAAAAGACATTTTTTATTATTACTGTCACATAAACCTGGCTGCTTTTCACTCAAAAAGCCCAGGGTTCAATAAATTTGTGAGTGACTACATCTAGGCCTGGCTTCTGCCTAGGAGGGTACCATTCCACTGAGGTGTTTAAGACATCAAGGAGACTTGCCTAGCTCCCCTCCTGCTGCAGGTTTTTATCTCTGCCTTGAAGTCTCAGAGAACACCACAGAAGCATCCCAATTCCCCACAAGGATCGTTCCAGTACCAAGACAATTACAAACACCTCACTACCATTCTGATTGCTCTGTTGTGTTTTATAGGACTGGCTGCCAGCAGTCTCATTAGGACAGCCTCTAATTACCTCACCTGGAAAAAACCCCAAGCAAACGAAGCTAAAATTTCATTCTGGGCTTCAGACTAATTTGTCTTGGCCCAGACTTCCCGTTATTACCCTTCCCACCATTAGATAGGTCACTGGATTGCATACTACCCTTTCTCTGGAGATCAAGATCACTCATTTCCCTGCCTTAGCTCCAAGTAACTCTCCCCCTCCTCAGTGATCTCGTTTTGTCACCCTCCCTGCCCAACCTAAAAGAGTGGAATACAATGGAAGCAGTAGTATTCATCTTTGTGACATACATGAAGAGTGTTCATGGAAGCTTTGGTGCAGGTGGGCTTAAGTGACGAGCTGCCTGCTCCTGAGTACAGCAGGACACCGAAGCAAGGACAGTGACACAGCACTCCCCACCTCACAACAGCTGTGTGGTGGCACCCCCTTGTGACGAGCCTCCACAGCAGCATTTCCTCATGTATTCCACAGGAACGCCCCTCACCTGCCTGAGGCAGAGCCGTCCCTTCCTGCGGATGTGTCCCGCTGCTCCGTGTCCCAGGTGCACAGCAGGACAGCATAGCCACAGCCCGGCTGCGACACCATCAGCTCCGGGGAGCCATCAGGGCCCAGGTTCACAGAGAGGCTGTCCACCTACACTGGCAGAGAAAAAACACTGCCAGAGCGTTTTTGAGAACTTTAAACATCTCCAAAAAGTTTACAGTGCTCCTTGAACTTAAGTCTGGATATGGCAAATCTTCTGATACAGCTGAGCAGAAGCTGAACAAATTCAGCTAGAAGTAAAATGTCCAAGCTCAGTAAAAGGTTGTTTCCCTACCAAAAACCACTTTAGAATAACACTACTACTTTCCACTAATGCTTTCTAGTTGGGCGAGAGCAACCGTTTCCTAGACCAACCCAGCAGCTGTTGCACATATACAGGACAGCCTTTGGACAAATCTCCTTTCAAGACATCCACATGGCAATTGTTCTGTTCATAGGACTGAGATTTCTTCCTTTGGAAGAGCTACCTCTTGAAGACTATATGACAAGCACTGCTCTGAACATCCTTTTTTCTTACCTGACCTTCTAGCAGCCATTTCTTCAACAGGAGAAGCTGCCCAGAGACGTGGTCTGAATTTTCTGATGAGTCCTCCCAGCGGAAGGCACGCACCACCCTGTCAGTGTAACCCACCACCAACTCACACTTCCCATCTCCATCTGCAGGGAATAGAAGAGGATAGATGGACTCTGTCAGGCTTTCATAGCCCCAAGAGCCCCAGCATTCAGAAACCACTGTGCTGGTTTCTAAAGGTAGCATCGCTGAGGATCCCAATCCTGTAATGAAAACTCACACTTCAGAAAAATTCCTGAAGTTCTTGCCTTTTTCTCCATGACTTGGCTGTGGTTTCCGAGAGTTATCTTTTTTCAGCAAGATAGTAATTTCCTTCTGCAAGTCCCCCACAGTTTCTCTCCTCTGCTCCCCACAAACACCCTCACCCTGCACTCCCACACCAGCCTCATGGCTTACCAATGTCATTGATCAGCATGACCTTGGTGTTGGCAGGAATGTGCTGCCTGAACACTGGGTTCTGCTCTTCTGCTGCTGTCAACTCATGGTGGCCTGAAGCATCTGGGTGTTTTGGAGAAGTCAGGTCAAAAAGATGAAACCAGCCTTCTGCACTCACTGCCACCACAAAATTCTATAAGGGAAGAAAAAACTTTTTGATTCGTCCTCTTTTAGAAACTGCAGAAGCTGTTCCACAGCAGGGCAAGGGAAGATACAAGGGTAGATCCATCAAGATGAATGACTGCTACAGAAGGAACACAGGAGGTTTTCGGCCAGCATACAAACTACTCAGGTGCTGGCAGGGCCAAAACTTCTTGTTCATCTTTGTCAGACTGCGCTATCAAGCTGACATGTGCATGCAATCCTCAAACAATGTGTGGCTTTCTCAATGCTCACGTCAGCTCTGCTCCCCACTAGGGCAAACACAGCGACAGTATTTTGGGCATGGTGCCTAAACTGAGACCTTCAGACTCATTGGTCCTGGCTTAACCCCCAGAAACAGCAATCCAACAAAAGAAGTCATATTAGAGCCAGTGGAATTTGCTTGAGAGTCCAGACTATTCTATGTCTCAGTCTTGTTTAGATGACCTTAAATGCACATAGCCAAGTGGCAGAAGGGCCATGGCCCACAGCAGGCATCAGCACAAGCAGAGCAGAAGCTACTGAGCAAAAGGAGCAACCTTCAAACCACCAAAGCCTTGTCGTGCTCACACAGAGGCACATGGAAATCAGTAGTGCTCTCTGAATACAGGATGGATTTCCTTGCTCACTAAAACCTGCGTATGATTTACAGAAAGATACCAATTACATGTAAACAGAAGAACAGTTTAAAAACAGTAGTGCTAAAACTCTTTGAACAAGGGCAGATCCTGGTGCGAAAGCACCAGCAATCTGTCCTACTCCACACTCAGTACATGACATGACCCTCATCTCCTAAGCACCTCTCAAATGCCCTACAAACACAGCTGGGAAGAGTTTGGCTCCTCTCACCTTTCCTTTATTGCATACATCTCCCACACCAACACACGTGAGCTGCAAAAGAAAAGAAGGCCACACATGAGAGAAGGCAACAAAATCCAGCACTTTGGGCTAAGCTTCTGCTCTACTCCCCCTTTCTTATAAAGCATCTCTTGAACTCTAGAGAGCCTTTTGAAGGACAAGAAGAGCTGAGTCAGGGACAGAAACACATCTGTCACACAACTGGCCAGAGCCCTGGGTCAAAATCCACAGTGCATAGAGCAGGGTCAGGTGGGACAGAAGTCCATTTCCTGTGTTTGTTCAGCTCATTAACATCCAGCCCATGGGGCCAGCTGTGGGCAAAAGCAGGGTCTTGCATAACTACATAAAGGGCATCAGATCCAGTTCAGGCCTGCCGTTCCTCTCTGCCCTACATACTCCTAGGCTATGGACAAGGATAGCTGGCTGCACATACACCAAAAGGCCCAACCATTTAGAAATTTTGTTGAGAACTGACCATTCCTTGGCAAGACCGCACCACCCAGGGTTTGCTGTCATCGTTCTTGTAAACATAGAGTTTTCCATTGGTGTCTCCCACCACTAGTTCATTCAGCTGTACAAGAGAATTGGGTTAGTAGGAAGAAGCCCACAATTACAGTAACAATATCCCCCTACAGCAATGAGAACTCAGATCTAAAAATCACTCAGTGGGAACAAGAAGCAAAACAAGAGTTAAAAGGACAGTCTTGAATCAATAGGGAAAGTCTGGGAAAATATAAAAGCCCTAGTTTTACGCTTGCAGATAGAAGAGATAGGGTATCTCCTTAGATCACATCTTGTTACCTACTGCTTCAGTGTTGTGACACTGACCATTTTAACATCCTACTTTGCTAATCATCATCACCCCACCTTCCATCCTCCAACCTAGATTGACTTAAATTACCCAAGGAAGATGATGGCAATGAGGAAAATACAACCATCCAGAAAGAGGCTGCAAGAACACTTAACGTAAGATTTACACTCAATGTTCAATCTCATTGATGAAGGGGCAAAAGTCTTTCAGAATGGTGATTATTTCTTCAAAGATGACTGCTAAAAATCACCAACCACCATTGCTGATGAGCCTACTCCCACTATACCACTGCCTGCACCATGCCTCTGTGTATTAAAACTGGATGCATTTCATAATTCCCTGCACACCTTACCCCATATAACATAATTTCTTGTGGAAAAATTTGTTTAATTATCTACCTCGTTGCCAGCCATGGCACTTTTCAGGAAAAGGCCGTAATAAAATTTGACTGTTGAGAAGAAGAAACAGTTTACATATACCTGGTTAAGCTAACCTCTTCCTAGTTACAGACAAATCAGTCACATCAAAACTAACCATTTGTGGGGGCTGACAGCAACATTCCCAATGCACATCCATCCCTCACACAGTTTAAGTTAAGAGACACTGAGACTTGGCTCTGCCCTATTTGTGATCTGCTGTGCCCCAGCGAAGTGTTTCCCCACATCCCTACATCCCCACCACCGCGACAGCAGAGTGTCTCTCTTCGGGACCAAAAGTCAACCTCCCCTCTGGATATACACCACCCAGGTCCCACGCCACGGGTGACCAGCACGCGAGCCCCGACCAGCTGCCCCCCAGAACCACGGAAACACTCCCTTTGCAAGGGACCTCCAGCGGGCATTTGGACCCAAGCCCTGCATCTCTGACACTGATCAAGCTCCCTGTGTCCCTAAGCGTGGAAGCCCCGCCAGGGGCCCTCTGGGGCCGCACCAGCTGCTCGGTCCTTCCCCCTCAGCCCCCTTTTGGCTTCCTGGGGCCGCTGCCCCTCGCCCCGCCCGCGCCCATGTCAGAGTGCGCCTGCCCAGCCGCGCTCCCTCGCGCCGCAGGCGCCGTGCGGCCCGAGCCCGGCCCCGCGCTCCGCCCGCAGCGCCTCCCGCCGCCCCCGCGCTCCGGACCGTGTCGTTGTCGGCGTCCCCCAGGCAGATGGCGTGCGGGAAGAGGCTGCCGGCGAAGTCCAGCGCCACGCACTGCACGTAGCTGACGGAGCGCATCCCGCCGTCCGCTGGACCCCGCGCCGGGTCCGCAGCACCCGCAGGCACCGAGGGAGCCGGGAAGCGCAGGCGCGGGAGGGAATCACGGGAGCGCGGGGCGGAGCTCCCGGCAAAGACTTGTTGTTTCCTCTTCCAGAGACAACAGCGACCTGGGGACGCTTCTGTTATTCAAAAAATACCACGCGCTTATCACAGGAACACCGCCCAGGAGGGTTTATAAACCGAGAGAGACAGATGTGTGTGGTTTACAAAGTCAGTATCGTA
This sequence comes from Pachyramphus minor, assembly GCA_013397135.1. Lineage (NCBI taxonomy): Eukaryota > Metazoa > Chordata > Aves > Passeriformes > Tyrannidae > Pachyramphus > Pachyramphus minor. The sequence goes on from VYXB01004870.1 coordinate 547,898, forward strand.
ATTGTTTATTTTAAGCGGGTTTTTTTCTATAAGGACATACATAACGAATAGTTTATATTTGAAGTTTACATGCATGACCTCACTGACAAACATTAGTATGCCACCTTCTGCTGGCAACTAGACCGATTTGTAACGACAGCACGGAACATCCTTTCAGCTGCCCGAGTAAAGCATGTTTAGTGTCCTTAGTAAGTTACATTCTTAAACATTTCATAGTTTGTTATGCAGTAACAATGAGGGCAAAGTAGTATTTTCAAGACATATCCACCATTGACTCTAGAAATTTTTAGATATGCTACAGAAATCATCTCACTTCTTGCTTTCAGAAACATGTAAAACTGCCATGCCAGTGGGAGGTTTTTGAAAACTGCTCTTCAAAACTTATCATTAGGACTTGATGCTATGCTTATTTTAACAGCAACAACAGTTTCCATCGGAGGCTGTTATTTCCAGTCATAATTACCAACAAATCAAGGTATTTACTTGCTGGAGAGAAAGTACTCTTGCTTGGCATTCCTGCCCCCTTTCACACTTTTCCATGTCTATTAAGCCCTTGTAACTCCAGTAGACACACTGTTGTTTCCCACAAGAGGCAACAATGCTTTGGTACAAGTTTTTCCACATACACAGGACTGTTGCTCTCAAGTTAGAACTCATGAAAAGCACCTGTATTACCTGGCAGCGCTAAGATTTTAGTAGGCAAATCAAATCAGCGTTTCCTTAAACATGATGATCTACCCAACACACTCTATCCCGCCTTTTCTCCTATCCCACCCCCACACCACTGAAGCTTAGGGCACTGCTACACCGTGTAGAGCAGTGTAGTTCACAGCTCCCTACACCAGACAGCCCAGCAGGAGGTGGTAAAATTATTATCTCAGGCCCAGTACAATGTGTCAAGCAGCTCTTACCATTTTGGTGACAGTCCAGTTCTACAGCTGCCGTGCCCAAGCTTTCCTGGCACTGCTGTGGGGCAGGCACTGGCAACCCCCCAGCCCCAAAGAACCCCATAAGTAAGCACTTAGACAGTATTTCTGTCTCAGGAAAGGAGACTGGAAATTCAAACAAAGATTTCCAATGTAATTCATGTTAAAACAAGAGATACTCTCTGCAATATATACACAATTCCAGCCCATTGCATGCCATGCAAATCTTTCTCGCCATAAAAAAAAAAAAAAAAAAAAA
>VYXB01004870.1:549125-573713 GCA_013397135.1 Pachyramphus minor
GAGAAGATTATCTACCTTCCTTCTGCAGAGCGGGCAAAAAGTACCCCTGCAGCTAGAATGGTCTCAAAACAGGACACTGGAGGTGCTGAGTCTAACACTACACGACAGGATAAACAGAACAGCTGAGTTTGAGTACTATGTTCCATGCCTGCAGACAAACAAAAAAACCCACCCCAGCAAAAAGCCCCCACAAACCCCAAAAGCACACCCACCCCCAAACAAGACACACAAACTGCAGAAAGAAGCAGGATACCAAGTAATAACTTTCTTGTGAGATGGGGATAAGCAGCCATGAGAATCACTCAGGAGTTTGTAGTTCATTAGGATTTAGAAGTATTTGTAATATGTAAACCATTATCACTTACTTTCTTTTCAAAGCCAGTCACTTTCAGGTATAAATATTGTGGGTTGTTTTCTCTGGTCCAGGTTTACAACATGGGGGGCAAAGAGGAAGGTAGCAACATGAACAGGTAATAAGCTCTATGCATAGGTTACAGACTTGCTTTTTGAACCATTTTCAACAACATATTTTTTCCTCTTGCAAATATATGGGTAAATATTTTATCAAATATTGTGGGAATTTTCTATGGTAATGAACAAACAACATGGAAAAATAATCAAGACACTGTGGCTATGCGGATGAGAAAACACTGAATGACCAAAGGACAGTAAATTCTCTCAATTCTGTGCAAATTCCAATAAAACCCCACGAAAAGTTCAGTTTTCTTGAGTTTAATTGGAGCTTTATTACTTAAGCTGTGACTTCAGTCTTCACCTTCAGCAATTTGCAAAGAGGAGGCATACAAGAAAGGTTACAATATTTAGTGGAAGGGACTCCCTACCAAACATGGGGAAAGAGGGCAACCCTAGGGTAGAACTGGGAGTGCCAATTTGTTCCAAAGTCTCATGTGAGGACTCCTGGAAAAAGCCGATTACTTGAAAGAAATCAAGGAAATAAATGTAGAAAGCAGAACCTGGGATTCAAGTAAGCTGGAACCAGAAAGAAGCAAACACCAATGACAAAATGGGAACTACCAACCTGTCAGCCTCAGCTCTGTGCCTGGGAAGATCATGGAAGAGATCCTCCTGGATGCTATGCTAAGGCACATGGAAAACAGGGGGATGATTCAAGACAGCCAGCACAGCTTCACCAAGGACTAGTCCTGCCTGATAAACCTAATGGCCTTCTGTGGTGGAGTGACTACATCAGTGGACAAAGGAAGGGCTACAGATGTCATTTATCTGGATTTCTGTAAAGCCTTTGACACAGTTGCCCACATCATCCTTCTCTCTAAATTGGAGAGATGGATTCAATGGGTGGCACTGTTACATGGATAAGAAATTGGTTGGATTGTCACATCCAGAGGGTAGTGGTCAATGGCTCAGAGCCCTAATGGACACCAGTAACAAGTTGTGTCCCTCAGGGGTCCATATTAGGACCAGTGTTATTTAATATCTTCATAAGTTACATAGATGAAGGGTTTGAGTGCACCCTCAGCAAATTTGCAGATGACACTAAGCTGAATGATGCATTTGACACACCTGAAGGATGGGATGCCATCCACAGGTATCTGGACAAGCTCTGGAAGTGGGCCCATGGGAATCTCACAAGGTTTAACAAGGCCAAGCACAAGTTGCTGCACATGGGTTGAGGCAAGCCCTGATATCAGTATAGGTTAGGCATGAACAGATCAAAGGCAGCCCTGCTTAAAAAGACTTAGGGGTGCTGGTGGATGAGAAGCTGGATATGACCTGGCAATGTACATTCGCAGTCCAGAAAGCCAATTTTATTCTGGGCTGCATCAAAAGCAGTGTGGGCAGCAGGTCGAGGGAGGTGATTTTGCCCCTCTGCTCTGCTCTGGTGAGACCCCACCTGAAGTACTGCATCCAGCTCTGGGGTCGTCAGCAAAGGAAGGACATCAACCTGTTGGAATGAGCCCAGAGGAGGCCACCAATTAGAGGGATAGAGCACCTCACCTTATGAGAAAAGGTTGGGAGAATTGGGATTGTTCATCTTGGAAAAGAGAAGGCTTCAGGGTGACCAAATTGTGGCCTTCCATTACCTGAAGGGAGCCCACAAGAAACATGGAGAGAGACTATTTACAAGCACAAGTAGTGACAACACAAGGGAGAATGGCTTCAAACTGAAAGAGGGTAGGTTTAGATGATATTAGGAAGAAATTCTTTACTGTGAGGGTGGTGAGGCACTGGAACAGGTTGCCCAGAGACACTGTGGATGACCCATCCGTGCAAATGCTCTGAGCAACCTGGTCTAGTGGAAGGTGTCCCTGCGTTTGGCAGGGGTCTTAAAACTAGACGATCTTTGAGGTCCCTTCCAAATCAAGCCATTCTATGATTCTATGAAAATGCAAATAAACCAAGCGGAGTAAATCCAGACAGAACCCAAACAGTAACAGAGGCTGAATGAATAAATAAAGTCACTAGGATTAAACCGGATTTATGGTGCCACACAGCTTCCTGAAAGCCACATGTGGCATGGTGGCTTCAGCCTCTGCTCCCTTGAAGCCACTATCCAACCAAGTAGAAAAATAAAGGTCTAATTCACTGGAAATTCATTCATTTACAAAACTAATGGAATAGGGTTTGTTTTTATGCTTCTGCTTCAACTTCTGATTTATCTTCAATGCCATTCTGCTCATCTTTCATTTCTGCGTCCTCAGTGTGGCTGGTCTGAAGAGTAGCAGCTGACTAAATGGGAGAGACAAAGAAAATATATTAATTACAAAACTGCTAGCACAAACATTGTTTGATTCTTATAACTAGGAAGCCTAGTCTTCCCTGCAAGACTGAATTAATACAGTAAGATCTTCAGCCAAGAGAAACCAAAAATTTCTTTCATTTTTCATGCATCTAAGAAACCAGATGCAGTTTAAAAGAGGCTGTGATATAATACTGATATTAGGTGATTATGATTCATGATGCCTGCACACGCTTGCCATACAACACTTTCTTAGAAAAGTCTTTTAACTAAAATTCATTTAAAAGCTTCTGCACAGAACTGCTTTTGTCCTGCTTCAATTTCAATGTGATTCATTTTTAGCCATTCCCACAGCCTTCCCCCTCCCCCATCTGTATAAGACACACTTGGGCTCAGCATGTAAAGAAATATCTTTGTTGGACAACTTGTTTCATGAAGAGTGACTTCAACTCAACAGTGATTTGGATGTCATCTCTAAGAGCTTAGCTGGAAGAAAATGCAATCTGACAAGGTGGCCGCTCTAAAGCCCTCTCCTTGCTGCATCTTCCAGTCCACATAAAAAGGTGTAGAAGGCAGAGAGCCATGTGGCAGGGGTCCAAGGTTAGTTTTTTAGGATATAACCAGCACATCCTGGCCTTGCAATAATTTTCAAACACAGTAAAGAGAGGTAAAAATGTCTTGGCCTTTTCGTCTCAAAAACTAGTGCAATGAAACCGCTATTCTACCTGCCAGCCCAGCACCTTGAACCATCTGTTTTATTATGATGTTGGCAGACAAAACCAAGCAAAGTCTTAAGCATACAATGCTGGGAGAGGTGAATAGGAGGGGAAAAAGGGGCAGAATCCTTTAACGTTACATCAATTTGGCTGCAACAAGAAACTGCAGTTAAAAGAACATCCAAGCATCAAAGGTCAACCTTTCATCCTTAGAAGCATTCTGTAAAGCACACAAGAGCCAAGTCTTCTCTCCACAAAAAAACTGTTAGCTAGCAATCCTGGGCTTAAGATTAGGTGATAAATGTCCTGTCCTTTAAAAATCCACACTTTACATATGTGAACTATTTGAATTTGTGAAATGAACTACTGATGCAAGAGTGGCTGGTGAATTCAACAGACTGTAAGACACACAGTGTCAGGAATTTCAGAACTATGGTCCAAGCTACCTTCTTAGCAAGTGGAAGACATTTGGTGAACAAACAGTCTTCCCCAGAACTTTGATCTTCTACTACCACCACTAATGGAGAAACTGTTGGAGCTAAAGTAAAGCAAAATTATATATGCATTAACACGAAAACAAGTTTTTCGTGCAAGAAAACGACCTCAGGACTGACCTAGAGAGTAAGCGTCCTTTACAGTTTACAGTTCCATCAATCCCATTTCATATAAAACCATATCCATTTAAGGTAGGCCACAAGGCTCCGAGACAAAAAAAAAAACCAACACGCATTCCCAAGATCATCTAACTTGTTGAGAAGAATTCAGCAAGCCAATGGCATCCTGCCTTGTATCAGAAACAGGATGGCCAGCAGGACCTGAGCAGTGATTGTCCACCCATACTGGGCACTGCTGAGGCCACACCTCAAGTACTGTGTCCAGTTTTGGGCCCCTAACTTCAAGAAAGACATTCAGGTGCTGGAGCAAGTCCAGTGAAGGGCGACAAAGGGGAAGGGTCTGGAACACAAGTCTGATGAGGAGCAGCTAAGGGAACTGCAGGTGTTTAGCCTTGAGAAAAGGAGGCTCTCTACAACTACCTGAAAGGAGGATGTAGCAAGGTATGGGTCAGCCTCTTCTCCCAGGCCACAAGTGACAGGACAAGATGAAATGGCCCCAAATTGTGCCAGGGAAGGTTCAGATTGGATATCAGGAAAAGTTCCTTCACAGAAAGCCCAGGGCAATGCTTGAGTCACCATTCGTGGAGGTAATTAGGTGTAGATATGACTCTAGGGACATGGGTTAGTGGTGAACTTTGCAGTGTTAGGTTGTTGTTTTGAGATCTTTCATTTACATTCAGTAGGATTCCAGCCTAAAGGATTCTACAACTTTAAGCTGATTTATCCCAAGCAGATAGGAAAACTGGAACAAAGTGCTATGTCTTTCCAGTATCCCAAACAGTCTGCAATACAAAGATTGTGAGACTGCCTTTTGCCAAGAATATTGTGCTTGGTTCAGCAATCCACTCTTTCTCTCAACAGCAGATCTTGCTGTGTCCCACACCTAGAGGAGGAAGTAAGATTCCCAGCAGCTGTGCTACCTGAAAGGAACCTTCACAACAGAGCCTGATAGCTGGCAATTAAATACTGCCTTTTCAAAAGTGAAGATGCCTAAGAGTGAAATAATTCTAGTTTAGTTGCTGTATCTTTACCTTCCTGAGATTTTTTCATTAAAGCCTACCAAAACAAAGATACTGTGTGGCTTTACATCACTATATCTAGAAAGACAAAATAGTTCCTTCCAAGCTCCAATAAGCAAGGACTGTTGACACCAGGCTGCCTTAGCCAAAAAAAAAGATGGTTGTGAAGTGTTTCATGTAGGAAATTGTCAGCTGACAGTCTGAGATGACCGAACTGTCAGGATACACTCATCCAGGCCTCTGGAAAGGCTCAACGACACAGTTAACCACAGGTAATTAACACAGCAACATCTAACAATTTTTTATATTCTCCATGCATGTTCTGGAAAGATGGACACAAAGATCTGAGAAAATAACCTCACAAGATGCAGGCTTCTGCACTCCCCAGTGTTACTGAGGCAATGTGAGTATGATGTAAATCCCAGATTTATCTTAGAAGCTACAGGTCTACCTAGTCCTTCTGCACCATCAGATCGAAGCAAAAGAAACAACATTGTCTTAGGATACGTGATTTTCACTAGTAATTTGGAATGTTTCTTAGTAGCTGATACAACCTTGTTATAACCTGCATCCACATACTGCCGTTATCAATTGAACTGGTATTTACTGAAGTTCTAGTGAAAGCTTATTAGGAAAACCATCCATTTGTAAAATAATCAATCTGTGACATTTGAAATGGAGACCAGCAACAACATCTTAATGTCTCTATGAAAACAAGATGGTGCACAGCACCATCTGTATGGCAGACATTAGGTCTCACTAGATGGGCCACCCACACACCAGAACAGCCTGTTCTTTAGAACAATTGGTTCAAGGAAAAAAGGTGGGTTTTTAACTGGAACATTATCATGTTTGCATCTCATCACTTCAACTGCTTTCTTTTGCAAATTCAGTTGAAATAAGTAAAAGCATTCTGTGCAGTGCTTGGTACTGTTAGCTTCTTGTTCAAACAAGATGGCCTCATTATTTTGAGTGGTGGCTATTTTGAGTTCAACCTCTGCTCCCCAAAGGAGACTACTTGAATATTCTCCTGCTATAATTATCTGTTCTAAGAAGTAAGCCGAATACCTAAACCACTGTTCCTTGTCTAACACATGACACCACATCTTGTAGTCTTCTGGAGTAGTGTTACTTACCTTTAAGTCTTTGTCGGCAAGCCTTTGGAACATGTTGGCGTACATCTTTTTCTCCTTCTCATGCTGCTCCCGTATTTTTTGCTGACAAGTTACCAGCTGCACTTTGGCAGCCTTGTTACTTGGATAAAGCTGTATGACTTTCTGGAAATCTCCTCGGGCCAACTCAAAGTCATTGACAGCCAAATGCGCTTCTCCACGCCGGAAGAGGCCTTTTTCATTGCTGCTATCCAATTCGAGCGCCTGCATTGAAAAAACAAAACCAAACCAGATACAACAGTGATTTTTCTTTTATAAAAACTATATGCAGTCAGAACACCAGAGACTGCTAGGAAATGTATCTTCTGATACAGACTCATGAGTCTTGTCAGGGCTTACTAATAAGGTGAGTAGAATACAGGAGAAGTTAGTACAAAAGAGGCATCAATATAGTGGGCTATTTGACAGAGAATCAGCAAGTCTAAGATTCAGTCCTGGCTCTAATGCAGCTCTTTGAAAGATGTATGCCAACATGACTACCTTCACCAAGTGTTTCTAATTTCTAAACACTTGAGTATTCTCCATGTAGCAGCAAGTCAGAAAAAGATGTGGACAGTAATTATGAAAATCTGTTAGGTATTTTTAGTGTATTCAGCACTATCCAAATGCCAGCTGATAAGAAAGGCCCAACACCACATGGCCTGTTGTTTGTCAGATTTCTAAAGGAGAAGATAAAGTGTCAGACTGCTTGTGCAGTTTAAGAGTAAATAAACCTCTACTACCTTGTTGCAGTTTTCCAAAGCCTGTGAGTACTCCTTCAGCTTGAGATGGCACATAGCTAAATTAAGGTGGGCAGCAAGCCTCAAGCTTTTGGCTTTTGATTCCTCCTCATCAGAGAGTCCTGATTCATGCTCCAGCCATGACACAATCTTCTTATACTGTAATGCTGCCCGTTTGTATTTTCCTTCCTGTAAACAAGGCAGTCCAATTATCACACAGCTCATCACAGTAGCTTTTATACCCCTTTTGCCCCTTCTGCTTACCTTGAGCAATAGATCTGAAAAAAAAACATTTGATCAGAAAATAACTTCTATCATCAAAACCATACTACTTCCAAAAGCCATTCCTGCAAAGGATCAGAAAACCTTTAGGAATACCTACTGGTTTCCCCACTAAAGCTAGGGGTATTTGCCAGCATTGATACTTCACTCTGAACTCCTACCTTATATTCAACTTTTGATATAAAGAAGGAAGATGGGGCGTTTTCATAATGTGTTACGAAGACAACGTGAAACTCTTTCTTTAGCAGGTTAAATTGCTTCAAACAGCTTCTTCACAAATCTCTACCCAAACATTCATTCACAGCACTATCCCACAGCAGAAACTTAAATACTGTAACCTTGCTACTATTCCATGTATGCCCCAAAGTTATCTGTAGGTACAGCAAACAGCTTTAACAGAGAACTCCCTGCAGAGTTAGTTCTTTGGATAATCCAACTGAGTTTCTTTTTTTCAGACAACTTCCCCTCCATTCTCCCTGCAAAATCTCACAGAACACCATGAACACCACTCAGAAATGACAGAAGTTGTAATCATCATTACCAACTCATGACATGGACTAAGAAATGCTATTATTACTTGGGGACTGTACCTTACCTTGAAGTACTGAGTGCCTCTCTCCTTCACAATGGAGCTTTGTTCCAACTTCTCATCCGTGTTCATTTCCCAGGACTCCTTAGCCTACCCAAAAAGGAATAACTCAAGTCAACTTCAGTACAACAACACAACTTCTAAGGAAATCAAGTGGCTGTGTTGCTTCCCACAGTGAGATAGAGAGGTAGAAATATGCTGGGCTTTTCAAAGCTTTGCACTGCTACTGGAAGCCAGCCTAGAGCACGAGAGACAGCAACAGACAGGGATCCAATAAGAATAAGGGCCATTTCAGCCAAGAGCTCCAGTGTGTCATCATCTCTGGCAACAGTGGCCTCCTTATTTCAGACCACCATTCAAGGATTCCACTGTCCTTGTTTAAGCTGCACTTGCACTTCTTCCCCCACCTCCAGGATCTCTTTGGGGTTTCATCTCTTGCTCCTACCTTTTCAAAGCTTTTGAGTTTCACTTCATACTGCAGCTCTGCATCTGGAGGGATCTGAAATTTCTCATTCCCGGTGCTTCCAAAACCGTAGCTGTAAAATGGAAGTGAGGTGGGGAGGGAGAAACAAACAAAGAAGAGGGTTCAGAACTGTCCATCCAGCTGTATTTTCTACATAGGATGATGGAGACAAAAACCCCATGCAAATCTGGGATGCCCATATATCATTCTTACAAAACAAAGACTTGAAGAATTCTAGGTACAATTCTAAAATTAGCAAGCACGAGGTAGAAGAAAACAAGAGAAACCTAGTGTTGATTTCATTTATCTCTTACCAGTTCCTATTATGGTTTTTTTTTAGCTTAGGTGAAGGAAAAGCAAGTTATCCCTCCAACAAAAAACAAACCCAAACAAAAACCCAACAAAAACCAAAACAAACCCAAACACACAAACAAAACACAAACAAAAAAAACAAACAAAACAACCAACTTTCAAGATATACGCATTTTGCTTTATATTCATGGTCTGAAACTGTTTCCTTCAGAGCCCCTGTATTTTAGTACTATTCTTAGAAAAGCAATAAATACCAAGATTAAGTGAACAGCTGTACACTTAACATACTGTTAATGAGCTGATAAACAGGAAATGCCTACAGAAAGGTTCAGTGAAGCAACTCCAGTAAGAAGCTGCATATTAGCAGGAAAACCCTCAAGATCAGATTGCTTTGCTTTTCTGCTCTTATCAGGTTCAGTTCAAATTTTAAAAACTTAATAAATACTGAAATTAAAATTAACATTTGATGAAAATCTCTGCAACTCTACTTGTTTCAGATGCATTCTCACTGTAATGAGAAAATTGTGCTTATATCTAGGACTACGCACTGTTATACAGTAAGTACTAACTAAGAGGGACCACAAAAATCTAAGTTTAGAGCAACAATATTTTTAAAAATATTCACAGAGATCAACACTACAGAGACTTAAGTAAAGCTATTTCTTTTGTAGTGCTACTACTTCATTATGAAGTGGTAAACTGATCTTAGCTCAATATTCCTCATACACCAGTTTTTACCACAGCACTGAAAAAAGCTGAAAAGTGTTATAACAAATCACTTAATTCTTGCCAGATCCTTAGTACAGGCCCTTCAAGTATCAAAAAGATCAGAAAAAAATGTACCTGGGTTTGAGATAGAACACAGATTCCTCTGATTTCTCCATTTTTTGAATTGCTTTCTCCAGACCATGAGGAAGATCAAAGTTTTCACCTTCCCCAATCTCAAACCGCAATTCCCGCTTGTCAAAAACACGATCTCCGTATCGGCCTTCAAACTGGACTGGTAACAAAAAACAGAACAACACAGATTAAAATCAGAAGATAGATAGATAGATATGGTATGGGCATGGAGGAAGCAGCACAGGAGTACACAGTGAGTTCTATATAGGCAGGTAGCACATACAAAGTGCTAAAGCCTCCTTCTAAACAGTCTTTTTTAACAGCTACCTATGCATGGTGGCTACTGGCAGGAAACAGAACTTCTGTTCTGAACCCCCTTTTTTTGTTCATCTGTTTGTTTTTTCCATTCCAACCACAGGTCCCAGAACAATTCCTCTCTTGCTCCTCAGCAAATGGAAATACTTTATTAGACTCATCTACCTTTTGTGATCAGATAGCTCTTTAAGAGATTCAGTATCACTGGAAGAACACAGTTGCTGCTGGAAAATGTAAACCTTGCTAGAAATCAGAGAATGAAATCTTACTCTAGGTTGTTAAGTTGCTGGTAAAGGAAAGAAAAACCACATATTCCTCTCTCTCAGGGCAAGGAGTTGTAGACTGTAAAAAAGGTTCTGCAATCCCACATGGTAAACCCACTTACTATTTGTGTAACAACAAACTTACTCTCTACAAGTGCATCCTCATTGGGCTTGGAGTAGCCCTCCCCTTTTTTACGAATTCTCCGGATGATGCCACCATCTTCTTCATCAGTGAGGTCCTCCCCCTTGAACTCAAAAAGTTCTATCTGTGGAGGGAAGAAACACCTTGCATTTATTCTCATCACACCAATTCGATAACTCACAAAATTTGTTCTACAGTGGTCTTTGAAACTACAGCTATGCAAGAAGTCACTATCTTAGTTAATGTCCTTTAAGATATGGGATAGCCAAGGCTCTGAAGATGACATTGGATGGAAACCTATTGAAGAATTTCAAATTTCAGGTTATATTCAGGCTTTTTCAGCTATTTTTCTCCACCAATCTTGGTCTCCCAATACTAAAAATTAGATCCTTTAAATTATAGGACTGTGAACCTGGCTTCTGAATAAAGTTTACATGAGCCACAATGCTTAGAGTTTACTTTAAAAAAAAAATAAAAATTCTATTGGCTTCTTTAATAGAATTTGCTCTCACCTGCCACACTGGTCAGCTGTCCCACCCTCTTACTCTACAGCCAATTAGAACCAACAGTAGTGTCACTGCATCCGTGGGCCAAGGAGGCTTTTAGGTAAGGCAAGGACAAAAGGAGCAGGACAATAAAACAAAGATGTAATCCTCATCCTTAATTCATGATTATACCCTTAATTTCACCAATGGTCAAATTCAGATCAACTTTAAAGTGCTTGGAATGGAGATTTACCTGATTCCAAATGCTTGTCCTGAAACATTAAAACAAATTCAAGACTATATTTTCAAACTTCAGCCATTCCCTACCCATTTCTTCATCCTCCTACTCTTGTGCCACAGGACAGTCGTTTCAAAACTTCTGTGCGTTCTTCCTTTCATGCCTGGACAGAGCCAGTGTTCTCTTTTTACTTTTACATTTTCCCTTCTAGCCTTGCTGTATCACTGTGTATTGTGGGATCATTTCAGAAAAAAAATATTTCCAGAAGAAGGATAAAACAACAAAACCATGATCTGGCCCACTTTTAATCTAAACTCCCTGCTGCAATAAATTGTTGAGAATTTTTAAGAGCTAGTGTTAAAGTAGGAAATAGCTATCCAGTCTGAATCTTCACATGCCCTCCCAAGTCTCTAATGTAAATCATAGTTTCATGTGGCAGTACCACGATGAGATGGAAAAACAGTCTAGTCACAAAAGATTTGTTGTTGCCATGAAATGAATTAAAAAGATATTCTGTATCCCATGTTTGAGTAAAACAATAGTAAAAACAGCACAAAAGATCAAGTAGTTATAATCAGAATTGTTTAGACTACCTCATTTCAAAAAAAAGAAAAAGTTCAGGGCTAATGCTGTGAAGGTTCCTGACCCTGGACTTAAGATACCTGGAATGTAAAAGGAATTGAATATTCACCAATACAAAGAATACTTCCACTTTTTATTTTGGTGGACACCTAGTAATGAATAATATTCTGGTCTTTCTCGTCAATCTGTCTGAAAAAAAGTTAAGGCATTTCTGAACATTCTACTGATTGCCATACAGGCATGTGTGTCCTGTTTTTTACCCTCCAAAACTAAACTAAATAATCTACCTATTTATATTGTTCTGCAAAAACAATAATGAGGAACAAAAAAACCCAACCAAACAACAACAAAAAAACCCCCACCACCAGATCAAAAAAACCAAATCATAGGCTGTCCATTATTTTAGGTCATAAAGAAATGCTGATGTGATGACACAGATACAAAATCTTTTAATGTAAGTTTTAGAGGGTCCTTTTTAAGGCAACTTGTATAAAATTTTGGTATGGTGCTAAGCACTTGCAAAGGACCTATGCTGACATTGTTTCAAATAATAAAAAGGAAACATAGCCAAAAAAGCAAAACTAAAAAAGTGGAAATTTCAAAGACTACATGCCTGAGAGTCATACTAGTCAGAAACTACCTTCACCTAATAGATCTAGAAAGTTTTCCTAAGTGTTAAGTTCCAACCCACACCCCCAATCAGGACACACCCAGCACTGTATATTTGTTGCAGCCAGTCAACTCCAGGCTCTTTTGTTAGGGAAGCACAAAACCATCATAGGCAGCTTCAGTGCTTTTCTTTCTTTCTCCCTTTTTTTCTTTAACATTACTGCTTAGGAAGGCATTAGGGGATATCAAGGATCATGAATGAAACACTGTTTATCCAGCAAATGATGGAGAGATCAGACTGTTATCATTAAGAAAAACCCAGTGGGAAGTGAATAACCAGGATGACTACTTCAGATAGATTCAGTAGTAGTCTGATGGAACAAATCCCATCTTGCTTTGATTCATACTTTTATTTATGAAAACACTGGGTATTATCTCATTGCAGGTCAGTGAAAGCTTTTTTGCTTTGTACTGTCCATGCACATCCTCTGTACTAATGCTAAGCCTTTAGCTCCATTGTGCTGTCAAGGTACAAGATCTTGAGCTTTTAGCTTGCATTTGAATCATCAGCTCAGTGTTTTTTTCTCTCCCCCTTGAATCCTGTCCTGATTACACTTAGTATCACTAGCATATGTGTGAAGCACACAGCACTCCAACAAGCAGTTTGATCCAATAAGTAAGCTATGAGTCACTTAAGTTTTATACATAAGAAAATGCTGTTTACCAACAGCTTTACAAGAAACTGTTTTTCAACAGCCAACTACAGAAATAATGGCATTTTTATGTACTCAAAATGAGTAAGTTTTCATCCTTTAGTGGACACTACCTATGCTAGCACTATTTTTTAACCCTTCTGCACAAAATACATCTTTAATCCTATTACTCACTAGTCCGGGGGGGGAAGAAATGCCAATACACAATCCAGATGTAATACAAATACCATATCCAGCCATGTGAAGGTCAATGGCATCCTGGCTTGTATCAGCAACAGTGTGGTCAGCAGGACCAGGGCGGTGATCATCCACCTGTACTGGGCATTGCTGAGGCCACACCTCAAATCCCATGTCTAGTTTTGGGCCCCTCACTACAAGAAAGACACTAAGGTGCTGGACCATGTTCAGAGAAGGGCAACGAAGCTGGTCAAGGGTCTAGAGAGTAAAGTTCTATGAGGAACAGCTGAGGGAGCTTGGGGTGTTCAGCCTGGAGAAAAGGAGGCTCAGGGGGTACCTTCTTGCACTCTACAAGTACCTGAAAGGACGTTTTAGTGAGGTGGGGTCAGACTCTTCTCCCAAGTAACAAGTCCCAGGATGAGAGCAAATGGCCTCCAGGTACATCAGAGGAGGTTTAGATTGGATATATGCATTAGAACAGGCTGCCCAGGGAAGTGGTTAAGACACCTTCCTTTGAGGTATTTAGGTGTAGATGGGATACCTGGGGACATGGTTTAGTGATGGACTTGGCAGTGTTCGGTTTAAACTGGACTAGATGGTCTTAAAGGTCTTTTCCAGCCTAAATGATTCTATGTATAATTTACCCTTCTTAACAGATGCTAATTGTTTCCAATAAAACCTAAATAAGACTTTCACTCTCTACTCCATGAGCTATTTTTACCTTTCTCAGATATTAGACAAAATATTCAATCTTCAAGCATTCATCAGAGTTTAAAACTCTCCATATGCCCCCAACATAGGAGTCCATTCAATTGACTAAGTATTTTAGAGCAAGGTAATTTTAAAAATCCCACTTAAAAGAATCTGCCTTCACTCAGGCAGAATTTATTTCAAAGTAATTGTTGGAAAATGGAACTGTTTCAATAGTAGGAAAAAATAGCCTCTCCAAACACTGTTGAGACTGTCAGAGCATGCTTCAGAAACAGCTTTAGTATCATCCTCCATGGAAAAAAATCAAACACAAGTCTCAGCATTCTCAGCAACCGTTCTCGCTACTGAAATAACACACAAGAGACAGTTGCTATTTCCACATCCTTTTGGGAAAGGGGTTGGGGGAGTGACTCAAAGATCAGTAGGAGACAAATTCTCTCCTCTCCTGGTGAGCTTAAGAGAAATAACTGGCTCCATTTCATTTTCTCAACTCCTTCAGAGTCCGTCACTGAGACAGTCCACCCTCCCAGCCTGCTCGGTCCTACTGCAAATCATTCCATAACTAATGTTAAAACTGAACACTGGAAACTATTCAAGTATTTTAAAAATGCAAAAAAAAAAAGGAACCCAAGCCATTGCAGATCAGTAGCAGCCAGACTAAAACTTTGCCCACACTACCCAAAATTGACCATACTGTTTTCTTTAGAAAACCTAACAATCCTTTCAAAACCCAGTTTTGAAAACATATTGCACCATACATTTTCTACTGTGAAATATGACTTTTGCTTGGTTTTTAAGTGTACAGTTTTAATGACCATCTCTCACTTACCTCAAAAATCAGTGTAGCATTGGGAGGTATCTTTGGGGGGCTCCCAGCTGAGCCATAGGCATATTCTGGTTTACATGTAATTCGACAGATTTCACCAATCTTCATAGTCGCCACAGCAATGTCCCATGCTTTGATCACCTCACCTATGCAAGTCAAATGCCAATCACATGATTGCAAGGCATACATGAGAAGCATGATCAGCTGAAACTCAGCATCATCACTTTTAGCATACAAAGGCTAAGACAGCAGAAACATTGAAGCACTCGTGCTCACTCTCACCTGCCTACATCAGTTTTAAGCCTAATCAAATTCTGAAGTTTCCTGGGGATCCAAATTTTGCTACATTTCTTCATTCCAGGTGTAGCAGTTGTTTTCGTAGAATCATAAAATAGGTTGGATAGGAAGGGACATGAAAGGCCATCTAGTAGCAGCCCCTCTGCCAGGGACACTGCACTTCCTTCCTTAGACAGAATACAAGTCATCTGAACACAGACATGGACTGAAGTGCTTGGCACAGTCTCAAGTGTGAGGAAGTAACAATAAATTCTTCCGAGAGGAAGGTCTCAGGGTGAGAGATTGCCTGCTCGTGTTTTGAAAACAATCCAAACCAACAGCCTTTTTTCTCTGTACTTTATCAGTTGGCAAAGAGCAGCAGTAGTGGTAACTAAAAGTTACAAACACTTGTAACAAAAAGAGGGAGGAAAACACAAACAGTATTCCTTCCAAAGCCAAAAAGGAACAGAAGTTGTAACAAAATCCTTTTCTTCAAGCTCTCCTATTTGCTGCTCCTTTCAACTCTATCAAGCAGCCTGTTAATCTTGTATGAATAGATACACTTAATATCTCAAATTTCTGTACAATGATTAATCTCTTTTTAAAAAAAGAGATATTATCCATTTATTTAAAACCAGCAGGTAAGGAACAGCCAGGAAAAAATTGAGGAATAAGATTTGCTGGAACAAGGATGCTTGGATTTTTGCATTCAAAAAATGAAGGATCTTGATAATCAAGAGGTGCACTGCTCAAAGACTCATATTTGGGTTAATTTGAGAATTTTGTGGAAAGCGGAGTATATTTCATCATGCAGCAGCTGACAGCTGTTTCTGTGCACCCTGTCCCAGTATCTGGTCACAATTAAATACTCTTGAACTGGAGTCTGCCAAACCAAGAAAAAAACAACCAAACGAATTCATATTTTGGCTATTTAACTACCCTTTGTCACAACACTTCAGGGTAGATTTGCTCCCCTGGAGTGCTTTGTCTGAGGCCTGTGAATCCTCCATCAGGCCTCAAGGGGCTACACAGTTTTCTCATTCAGAAGAATCTCAAAGACATTCTGACTGGGCCATTCTGAGAGAACAAACTCTGAAAACAATTTTAAGTAGTAACTTCAAAAGGCAAAGGAGGCACACATGCAAGAAAACCCTACCTCAATTATTAGCAAAATTGATCAATACCAAACATAAGATATTACCTTTCCCCAAGTCAAATGAAAATTTGTCTCTCCTGTCCAGACTGGAGTCAAATTTTGTGCCATCAAGAAGCCATCCTGTGTAATGGACAGTCACTTTATCACCTATCATTGGAGACTCTGTCCCACTGCCTTCTCTCTTGACAACCTGGGAAAAACATTAAGCAAACAACATTAAGATCATGGAAACTAAGTCTGCCTATTGGACATTAAGTCCATTTACTTAGATGCATGCATTATTGTCTTCAGTAGATAAAGGATTTGGAGGTTTTCTTCAGTTATCTGGAATGGATTGACTATTCTGTCTGCAGATTAGCAATGCTGCAAATGCAGAACCTCAAGATGGCTGTGCTGTGATACGAGAACTTAATTGGCAACAGTTGGCACCAGCTTACAGATCTCTGCATCTATAGTTAGCCATGTCACTTACCTTTCCTCAGTAAGATTTTAAATGTTCTTGAAACTCAAACTGGTAAAGTATTAGGCAGGGGGGGTTTGCTTGATTCAGGTATTTGCCTCACCACTTTTCTACCATTACATCCGAGTTCAGTGTTCTAGGCAAAGCATTTAAACAAGAAAACAACGTGGTTGTTTCCATGCAAAGTCTATACTAACATGTAATCTGAGATTACTTGAGTTAAACCAGGCGGTTTAACAGAGGTTAACAGAATCTCACCACAGAACAGGTTAGTTTTAACAGCTTACAGAGCAGTACGTAAAAATTATTATATTGCATTAATTTTGTCTCCCTGCAAATCTGACACGGATTACCAGCACATCTCACATACAGCTGGCAAGGATTTGATCTTCTTCTCGTGAGGTTCCCCAGCCTGCCTAGCAAAACTAGTATCAACTACATCTACACTATCCAAAAAGCAAGATCAGCCAGTCTCTCCGGTGTTCATTTGAAATTCACACAAAAATAGAGAATAATAATGGCATATCTCATAGGCAAGGAAGTGAAACCTTGTCCATAACAGGATTCCTGAAATTCAGATTTAAATTTTCTCCAATACCACTTGAAACCATCTAGCTCTGCACCAAAGTTGTGCACTACTTTAGCTGGGCAAAAATGGAGCACTCTATCTGCATGGATCATGGGAATCTGGAAAACATACTGTTCATACAAGATAAATATTTATTCAAGGCCACTTACTCAAAAGTATGGATTGGCATCCCTCCTTGAAGAAAAGCTATAAAAGTGTCCTGTTTCTACACCACATCACATTTTTCGTTGAAGGAGGCAGACCCTTGGGAGTCTCCTTCCTAAATTTCAACTTCTTAAAACCCATCACTGTCCACCTCCTACTTTGCCTCCCACCATCCCTGCAACTATACAATTGAAATGCCAGTACTCTCCATCCAAAGCCAAGGCAATGTTGGCAGTTTCTGTTCAGACTCTTAACAAGCTGAAAACACCTCACTGGATTCACAAAACAAAGAAAAAAATCCACAAATGAAGAAAACCCAGAAAACAAAATACTAACTGCTCCTAATACTAACTCCTTTCCTAAGGAGAGAATGCTCAGTGTGCAAGAGGATGCCTGACCTCACACAGCACACCATCCCTTTACCCTGCACTGCCTCAGTGCTACAGCAGCTATTAGCATGACGAAACTAATCTATTGGTATCTCTCCCAAAGAAGGCAACAGTTCAAGCAACCACTCTCAGAGAGATAAGGAAACAGAGACCTATGAAAAAACCCCTATGAACCTGGTAATCAACCTCAGATAGATATACAGATATATAGATAGATATATATATATATAAAGCGGATCCAAACTAGTTATTTTAAGGCAGCCAGTCTGAAGGGCTTTTGAAAAAGTAACTGCATTTAATGGAAATTTACTAAGCTTGTAATGTCATACCAAAGTATCCTATAGCAGTGAATGTCTCGTTTTCATTATTTATACAGTATTATTCTTTTGCAATTATTTCATTTTGAGGAGACTCAAGTTTCACTTTTTTCGTAGACTCAATATGGCAACCCTATTTTCTGTAAGGTTTATATTTCCCTTTCAGATGGAGTAATAGAATTTTCCAGTTCATATTGTGGATTTCAAATAGTTTATTTCTAAACTTAAATACTCACACTAGGATTAGTGCAAGCATATTCAGCAGTATAAGGTAAAAACCTGTGGATACTATTCTGATACAAAGCTAATGAACAAATAAGCACACTCCTGGAATCAATGCAATGATACCAGTACAAAATTGGTGTAGGTTTGTTCAGACCTAGACCCTTGGTTTCAATGGGTGCATTCTGCATTCCAGAAATTACTAGCAAAGTAAAATCCACGAAGGCTGGACTTCATGACCTCTACAGTATTTTGCTTATCAATTCACCATCTCACCTTCTTTGTCATTTTTACCACCTCAGTTATTTTTTATTCCCCTCCTTAAAAAAAAAAAAAAAAATTAAAGTAAACAAACAAACAAAAAACCCCAAACAAATACTCCCACAAACCCAAACACCTGCTGCTGCATCGTTTAAAGTAGGTACTGCATGGATTAGGCAGACTATCACTGCCTTCCACCATGCTCCAGGGACCTGAGCTGTGGGAGACCACAGGCACCTTCTGGGCAGCCGTGCAGAGGAGAACTCTGACCCGATTATTGTGCTATGTGCAAAACCCAGAAATTCTCACCAAAGCATGCTAGCAGAAAAGATGGGAAAGCAAGAGTATAGAAGACAACATCTACAATCTGGTCCCTGCTACCCTTTCTGAATGGGAGACGGTGACACCATGAGAAACCTAAAATTTAAAGCCAGAGGGCTCTAAAGGTAAAGACCAGAATTTTGTCTTTCCTGTGGAGCCACTTTTTTCTTCTGCATACCGTAACTCTGTTCTTCTGAATACCGAAATTTTACCGCGATCGAATAACATTACGAAGGATTGTTAAAGGTTTTAGCAGAGACCGAGGAAGTTTCTAGAGATATGGAAATAGGCGACGTCTGACAGAGGAAGTTCGTGCAACTCCCCCTCACGGTATAAATTCTGCTACCCTTATCGCCTGGCTTCCCAGTTTACAAAGGGGAGCAGGCGCTCCGCCGGAATGCGCGGCACCGCCGGAGACCTGCCCGCCAAGCAGCACCGAGGGGCGGCCGCCCCGCTCCGCTGCTACCGCCGGGCCCGCCCGCACCGCGCACCCCCGGGGCCTGGGGGGCCGCCCTGCCCCACCGGAGAGCGCCGTGCCCAGAGCCCAAAGAGCGGAGGGCGGCACGGCCGGGCACCGGCGGAGACCTGCACCGAGCCCACGTGCCCGGCCGGGGCTCCATCTTTAATTCCCAGCCCTAAACACGTGTTGGCGGGGGAAGGACCCGGACCCCCAAAACCTGCCGTGCGGGCAGAGCACCGCCATGAGAGCCCGGCCTGGCCCTCCCATCTCGCATCCACACCCCGCAGACCCGGGGAATAGCCCGAGCGGAGCGGGAAAGCGCCTCTCCCCTAAACACCCCCCCCACCCCGGCACCCCGGGCTTTCCCGGCGGACAGCCTGGGCTCCAGCTCGCCCGGGCCGGGGGAGGTGGGAGCCGGGAAGAGATGGGAGCCGCCGGGAGCCGGCGCGTGGGAGCCCCCGCGGGCGGGCGCGCGGGCAGCGCTTGCGCAGCCGGGGCGCGCTCCCGCCCTCCCCGCCGCCGATGTTTAATCGCCCGCGCTGCGCCAGCCCGACCGGGCTGCCCGGGAGCCGCCTCATCCTCTTCTCCATGGTGGATATAACGGGCCCGGCGCGGCCAGGGCGCCCGGGAAGCACCCGCTCGCAGGCCAAGAGAAACGCCTCCCCGCCGGCGCAGGGGCTCCCCGCGCTGGCCCGCGGGGGGTGAGGATGGGGAACAGCCGCCTGGTACCTTGAGGACGCCCTCATCCTGCTTGGGGGTGATGTCTGTCCCTTCCAGGGGAGCCCCGTCCGCTTTCATCTCCTCCGCCGTCATCCCGCCCGCCGCTGCCACCGCTGCGCAGGGAAGGGCCGCCTCGCTGGGGTCGGTGCTGGACTGGACACCGGGAATGGGGCTGGGGGAGCGCCTCGCTGCACCTCCGGCTCCGGGCACCGCGAGCGGGGGCGGGCGCCGCACGCCTCCTTCCCTGCTGCTCTCGCCGCAGCGCCAGCCCCCGGTCGGCGGGGAGGGGGAGGAGGAAGGGGAGGAGAGAGGGAGGGACCGAGAAGTTTCTAGAGCAGCCACCCGGCTGCCGCAAAGCGCCCGGCCGTGCCAGGGGCCGGGGTGAAACTGTGCGTTGTCCCCGGGGGCGGAGAGGCCATCACCGGCGGGGCGGGGGTAAGGCAGCCGCCTGGCCGCATTACACGTCTGGGGCGGCGGAGGCTGTGGAGAAGAAGAGGAGAAGGAGGAAAGGAAGAGTGTCGGGGTAGACAGTGGGTCTGTCAGTAACCTGGCACTTATCGATGAAGTGATCGACCTTGACCAGATCGTGGTGTACCCTTGAAAAGAGGAAGGCACGTAGACTGCAGAGAAATGTAAACAAATTTAAGGAATTCCATCCGCAAAGCCGAATGGAGCAAATGTAACTCAGCCGTGACTAAAGGTCACCAATGGAAATGTGTATAGTGTCTTTTGTTTAAAACTTTGACCAATTATATTGTAACACGATAGTATAGAAAGGGTATAAAAAGAAACACTTAAGAGCAATAAAATTAGTTACACCTTGACCAGGACTGGTGTCTGTTTTGCTTTGTCCATCTCAACAGTGACATCTGGTGACCCTGACTTGATCTCCTAGAGAGAGAGAGACCACAGGATGATGTGCGGTGGAGATGGAGCCGGGTGAAGCAGTAAGAGCAGTGGTGACTCTGCCTGGTCTGGGCCTGATTACTGACACCTGAAAAGGTGAGCCACCAAGAATGGGATTACAATGATGGGACAAAACATCACTAAAGATGAGACGTTTCTTTTGTCCACTTGGAAAGCCCTCCGTAGTCTTAAGGGCGTTAAGATTAATGACTTTGCGTTGCAACATGTGCTTTTGTGGTGTAGAAAACAAGTCTTTGAAGCTACATCCAGTATTGCTTTTAGTGTATCAGCATGGCAGACGGTAGGTGCTAAACTTTGGGAAGAGATCTCAAAAGGGTCAAAAGAAGTAGTTGAGCATGCTACTACTTGACGCTTATGGTTTGAGACCCTGAAAGGCTGGAAAGCAGAGTGTGAAAAAGATGACTGTGCAGCAAAAGCAGGGACAGGAGGAGATAACTCGGACTCAGAGGGAGAAGACATGATAGAGGTGGTTGTGGACCGAATGCAGCTCTTACAATGTACGGGAAATGACTCAGGGGACTGTAAAAATTCAACTGAACTAAGACCCAGTTACCCAGCACCTGGCGATCAAAGCCAAGTCTCACATCAATGGAAGTCCCCCACAGATTTCACACCACCTCTCTATAAAACCTCTGCTCAACAGCTAGTAGAGTTTGAGGTGCAGATCAGGGGCGTTGAGCCCTCCTCTCCAGCCGTTAGTCAGGGTGAATGGAACCCTCTGCCTCATCGTAGGTTGCTTTATCCCCCACTACGTGATAGTAGCAGTGATGAGGAAGATGAGGAACCAGTAACCTGCTGCCCCAAGGCCGGTCAAGTTGGAGGAACTGCTTGTTGGCCTCCCTGAAAAGCAACAGAGCCATGGCCTCTGCCCCCTGTGACTGTCACAGTACTGCCTGGTAAATTCTGGAATCAGGTAAAAAAGAAGGCAGGAGAAGTGGGGAACTGGAACTTACTTGATAGAATTGGATACCCCTCTGAGACTGGTGATTCACTCGCACCTTCAAGTCTTGAGGCTTAGCCAGTTTTCAAAGGCGCACCCCAACAGGACGAATGTAGCCCCCTCACCTGGAAAGTAGTGCAAGATCTGCAAATGTATGCCTCTAAATGTGAGATTAATTCGCCAGAAGCGATGAGGCTGATAAGAGTGATAAACACAGACTTGTTAGCGCCTTTTGATATTCAGCATCTTGCCCAGATTTTGTTTCAGCCTGATCAGTATCAAGTGTTTTTAGCAAATTGGAGGAAGCTAGATGAGAGAGCTGCACTAGACAATATGCAGCTGCCTCCAGGGGACCCGAGACGAGGGGCAGGGGTTGATGCATTAATAGGAACGGGTGCACTTTTCTCAAAGCCCAATGGGACCTTGCATTGCTAGAGCAATGTCAGCATCTGGGAATGTCAGCCCTCATAAAAACAATGGAGCTAGCAGCTCCACGACCTAAATATACCACTGTGAAGCAGGGAGTTAAGGAACCATTCCTGCAATTTGTAGAGCGAATAGCCACCTTGTTAGAAAAACAAGCAGATGATGAGGAACTGTGACAAAAGCTCTGCATGCAGTTAGCAAAGGACAATGCTAATGAAGATTGCAAAAAAATAAATGAAGCAATGCCTGGGAATCCATCCATCCCCGAAATGGTGGTGGCGTGCTCCGAGGTGGGGTTGGTGGCACAAAAAATGACTGCATTAGCTGCTGTCCTTCAACCTAATCCCAAATGCTATGGGTGTGGGCAAGAAGGGCCTGTTAAGGCTAACTGCCCGGCCAAGCCGAATGGGAGTAAGCGGAAAGGGAAAACTGCAGGGGCAGGAGTTAACAGTAATCGATGCGGAAAACCAGGGCACTTTGCTAAGCAATGCTGATCAAAATACCATGCCAGCGGGCAGCCGCTGCAGGGAAACGGGAAGACGAGTGCAGTGAGGCGCACGGGGACACAAATGCCTCAAACACCAAATCCATGCATGGGGGCAGCCCTGATGGCTTATCCCTCTGTGACCACCTCACCAGGAAGACAGTGGATCACCACGCATGGATGTATCCACTGCCGACACAATGACTCCAATAACAAGAGATATTTTTAAAGTGCCGCTAGACGCGCATGGTCCAATAGGAAGAGGGCTTAGTGCACTGGTAATTGGATGATCTAGTAGCATCATGACCGGGCTAATTGTTCATGTGGGTGTCATGGATGCTGATTACACAGGGCAGATCTGTGCAATGGTATGTATTCCTTATCCTCCAGTGCCTATACCAAAAGGGACTTGAATTGCTAACCTTGTACCTTTTGTGAATTGTGTTCCTAAAACAGAGCAATGAGAGCAGCAATCTGGGGGGTTTGGATCGACTGGACCACCTCAAGTCTTCTGGTCCCAAGCTGTCTCAGCACAATGACCACAAATGACTTGCACCATCTTCAACAAGGGTTGTACGCCATCCTTGACAAAGGTTACAGGGTTACTGGACACTGGAACGGATGTAACCATCATTTCTCAACACTCCTGACCTCTGTCCTGGCCACTCATAAATACAAGGATAGGGGTGGTCGGGTAGGGAAGGACTGCTCAAAGCAATGTGTCCCAGTTGCCTGTAACAATCACCAATTCCGAAGGGCAGAGAGTACCATAAAACCTTATGTCGCTACCGCACCTCTGGCTGTTTGGGGGAGAGATTGCTTAGGGCAATGAGGGGTGAAGATCACAATGGATTTTTCACAGGGCCACTGTGTTGCAGGGCATTCGCCAACCTACACTTGCTTTAACTTGGCTGACGTGTTCTCCTGTGTGGGTTGATCAGTGTCCCCTTGCCAACAGAGAAATTGCAGGCCCTGCGACAGTTGGTGGCAGAGCAGCTTGCTGCTGGCCACATTGAACCCTCTCTTAGTCCATGAAATACCGCTGTCTGTGTAATAAGAAAGAAATCTGGCAAATGGCAAGTTTTACATGACCTACGGCAAGTAAATGCTGTAATGGCAACAATGGGAGCCTTACAGCCAGGCCTTCGGCACCATCAATGATTCCCATGGATTGGAACATTGTAGTCATAGACCTAAAAGGTTGTTTTTTCACCATCTCATTAGCGCCACATGATAAAGAAAAATTTGCTTTTTCTGTCCAATCAATCGATCATGCTGAACTGTCTAAAAGGTATCAGTGCAAAGTGCTACCTTGGGGTATGAAAAGTTTGCCCACAATTTGCCAGTGGTTTGTAGCCCAAGCATTATCACCTATACATGAACGTTTCCTGGAATGTTACAGTTATCACTATATGGATGACATATTTCTTGCGGCCAGCAAGGAGGAGCAACTGAGTGTGTTAGAGGCATTAACCAGACAGTCTTTACAGCAGTTTGGATTGATCATTTCACCTGAGAAAGTGTAGAGAATGGAACCTAGGAAATCCTTAGGCCTCATAGTCACTGCCCTTAGAGTAATGCCACAACCTATCAAGCTTAATGTCAATATACAAACCCTTACTGATATACACAAATTAATAGGATCCCTAAATTGGGTTAGGCCCTACCTCGGTCTTACAAATACTCTGTTGCGACCCTTGTTAAAATTGCTCAAGCGCTCTGTCGATCCTTTAGAACCCAGAACATTGAACTCTGAAGCAGTTCAAGCAGTCCAGAGGGTGGAATTGTTACTCAAACTAAATTTGTGTCCTGTATTGACCTCACACAAATAGTTCAGCTGTTTGTCTTTATTGACCCATGTGACCCCTTTTGGTGCGCCTGCACAGTGGAATACTGAGTGGTCTGACCCTCTGCATATTTTGGAGTGGTTATTTTTACCTTTTAGACCTCAGAAAACAGCTCCTGGACTGTTTGAACTCCTTGCAGACCT
>VYXB01004871.1:0-55291 GCA_013397135.1 Pachyramphus minor
TTCATTCCCAGGAAATAGAGCCCATGACACTCCTAATCAGTTTATTCAAATAGTTTTAAGTCTCTCTGTTTTTTCAGACAATTTCTTTTCAGATGTCCTTTTCTCTTACAATAAAAACATTTTATTGCCTGGACCCCTGGAACAATTCACTGGGGTCTGCTCACATATACTTTTTGGGCTTCTCTCGGTAAGTCTTTGAGCCCCCTGTTCTGCCATCCATCTAATTTTTTTAGTTTCTTTCTAGTATTATTCCAGGCATAATTTATAAAGTGGACTTTCAACAGTATTTGACCAACTGGGGTGTTAGGGTCAATACCTAAATATTGTAAATTTTTCTTCAGTCTCTTTAACCATGCACTAGGGGTCTCATCTTTATCTTCCTGATCCTCAAATGCTTTTATAACATTTTATCCCTGGAGACAACTGCTTTAATTCCCCGGATCAATAACGTACAGTAATCAGCCATGTACTGTCGATCCAGGGCTGAGTTATGGCCCCAACTGGGAGGGGCAATGGATTGCATTCCCCCCCAGGTATAGATATTGGGTCCCAAAAATTGGTCTAACTGAGTGGGTACTCCCCAAAAGTCTTCTAGCAGTAAAGTTCTGACTTCTCTCGGGGTTGCCTGTCCTCTCTTTTGGGACTCTCATATCCTTGATTTGGTATGGCAGTGTGGTCCACAGCTGAAGGAGGTTGTAAAAGGGAATTGTTTAGTGGGGCTGTGGGAACACCAAGTGTTGTCATAAAGGGAGATGAGGGTTATGAAGGGGGAGAGATAAGTTATCTAATGGTTCCCATTTCATTTCCGTTG
Source organism: Pachyramphus minor (assembly GCA_013397135.1). NCBI lineage: Eukaryota > Metazoa > Chordata > Aves > Passeriformes > Tyrannidae > Pachyramphus > Pachyramphus minor. Next base: position 812 of record VYXB01004871.1, read on the forward strand.
ATTTTGTTTGCTCTTCTTTTGTTAACTTATAAATAATAATTTTTTTCTTTATCCTTATCTTTTGTACTCTCAGTATTTTCCCAATTTGATATCGTTACTGCCAAAGGACTGCCAGGGGTAACGTCTGGCAATGCCTGCCTGCTCCCTTTCCTTTTGGGGCTACCTTTTTTACTGATTCCTTGCCCCATGGTTTCCGAGGTCCCTTCTAAAGTCTTCCTGCCAAACCTCTGGGATCCCTTCTAAGATCTCTCCACTGACACAGAGGTTCCTCCTTAAGAATTTTCCACTGACCCCAGAGGTCCAACCAACAATTCAACCGCTTCATCCCTTCACCAGCTGTGCCCTTTGCAGGGAGACAGAACTTCAGTTATAAGGACTCCACACTCAGGTCGCAGCTATGCTGTGTCTCATTCACTCTGACCTCTTTTATCCGCACAACTGGGCGATACTTACAGTCCATTGTTCTCACTCAGGCCTTCGTACATGAGAATTATGGGCTTTTTGTTGCAACAATCTGGGAGCTTAATTCTTTACTTTTTCCATATAGCGTGTCACTCCAGTCTTGCTGGAAAATTAGGCTCAAATTGGGCCACTGAATCAGTGGGGGCACCCTCCCCTGCTTTGAGCACTAAATAATCCTGCAGGGCTTGGACGTCGTGGTCACCAGGTTTGTGAGAAACAAAGTCTCGAGTTATGATAGGTTTTAAATAGGAGTTTATTATATGAAAATGCTTTTTTTAGCATGCTGCACGACAGAAAAAAATTCCGTGCCCTAATAAGGCATTTGACTAACATTTATTCTAGCTATTTCATGCATATTCATTACATCATATACATATACATTTAACATATGTTTACTTTCACAACTAAAGCTAGGTTGTTATCTCTACAACAGTGATAGTTTCCCTATAATTCATACATTCTTGTACAGCAAGGCACCTAGAATTGACTTAAGAATTAATTGACAGAATTCTACCATAATTCATATTTAGGAAAGCAGAGATGGTTTATGGCTTATGACCTTGATGACCTTCCAAATGGTCTGCCTTATCTCTTTATGGGGGTGCAATTAAGTTTCACAATCCGTTTATTTTATTCTTTTACTGATACGAATTACGGCTGTATTTATTACATTGATCATCATCTCTAGCTTCAGTTTTAACTTCTACATCTTGCAATTTCTCCTGTAATATTCTCTCTCTTTGACACACCCCAAAGCCCCCATGAAGTCTCCTAAAATATGATCATGCTTGGCACCAAGTAGTCCCTCTATCTGCAGCTTCTTTTCGTAATTGCACTCAGAAGCACTCAGACCTTCTCCTGAGGTCTGTTCTCCCTCTCCAGGGCACCTAAACGCCTTACAAATAGGCAGCCCTCTGGGTGATGGACCAGGATTTGCAAGGATCATTTACCCTTAGGAAACCCTGTGGTTCCCAGTATCCTTGGGCCTCATCTTCTTTTTATGCGCCAGGGCTGCTGCCTGCACTTCTGTCTCTTCTACAGCAAGTTCTTTGCCTTCAACCGCTTCCATACCTTTCTTTGCCTCCTTGCCTAACCCTCCTGTTGTTCTTCTCCTCAGCCTTCTCACCCCCCCACTGCTTCTGATTCCTTTACTGGGTTATTCACTCTCTTTATTTTTTTTAAGTTTAGCAGCCTAATCTTGCCTCTTCCTTTCATATGCTAATTCCTTATCTGAGCAGCTGTCTAAGTCCTTGTACTCCAGAAGTCACCTTGTTCTCCTTGTGTGAGTACCTGATAGATCTCAATATTTCCTCCCACTCCACTGCCTTACAGAACTCAAGGTGCAGTTGTTGGGTAAGGTCCCTTTCTATATTCAGTAGATATGCCAATTTTGCTCTCTCATTTTTCTCTCTATTCTAAGCATTTTCATAAGCAATCAGGCAACACTTGTGGATGTTTTTGTAAGAAGTCAGCCAAATTTTCTAGAAATTTCTTTCTCGATCTTTGCTCTCTATATCTAAACATTTTAGTAAGGAGTCATGATTTCTTCTATCCTTTTGTGCATGGATTGTGCATGGCACACAGTACTCTACCTATGGAGACAAGTATAGGATAAGCATTGTCCATAAAGGGAAAGGAGTCAAGGCTTGGCTTTTCTTGTCCACCATACCCTGTTCCTCCCTGTTCCTGCTCCATCCTATATCCAGTTGTGGATGGAGAAACCTAAGCCCATCTCAGCTATAAATAGGTTCAGTCCCTCTCAGCCTCATAAGAATCCTGTCCATGCCACCAATTTATTGTCATGACAATTGGTGGGGGTGTCTCTTTGGGCTGAACAAAGGCATCAGGTCATGTGACAGGGAGCTCTTGTGCTTTATTGTACAGTTGCCATAATTCTGGCAACCTCCCCACTATTTAGACTCGAAAGGTGTTGGCTAACAAGCCCTTAAATTCTTACAATACTTTTCTTAAAAGTGGTGGCTAACAAGCCCCTAATTTTGTACAGTACACTTCAGTAAGCTCTCAACTCCCACAGCAAACTTCTCAAAGGTGCTGGCTCACAAACCACAACAGACCGCTTCAGTTCTCGAAGGTGCTGGCTACTGAGCCACAACACACTTCCACAACTCACCACTCCCACATCAAACTTCAGTACGGGGTAGAATATGATAGCTGTGCTTTTCCCATGCAGAGCAAGGGAGGAGAGAAATAAAGATGGAAAGAGAGAGAACAATGATCTGTAGATTCCATGTTGGTCCTGCTGTGTGGATGGTCCGGAGCTGGGATGGCAAGACAAAAGGAGAAAGATAGTGAGAGGGCCCAGTCTGTCTCCTTTTATAGTTAACATTGTGCAGGCTCTTACGCAAACCAGACCTTTTCTGCCATTTTGCTCATGCATGCACAGCCAGCTTTCTAAGCCCTTCTCCAGGGAGTGACTCCAGGGGAGGGGTTGAGCACAAATCTCAGGTAGAGTGGGAAGTTGGCTCAGAACAGCCCTGACCCACCTCTGTGGGACCCTCTGTGCCAATCACACTTTTTTTTGTCATAACAGTTACAATGTTTGAGACGAAACATGTTTATACCTGATCTTCCACAGAACTGCTTCTGGAAATAAGTCAATTTTTCTTGCTTTGTGTGAAAAAAGCAAGTTACAAAGCAGTAATTTCTGCCTCTAAACTGTAATCTGTAAGGCACTGATTCATTAGTCCACTCTTAAGGTTTGGATTGCTAAAATAAGTGAGGTGTGTGTGGAAAGAAGATTGCACTTGGTTTCAAGTTTGGAACGCTTTTTTCCTCCTTTTTTTGGTTTCAAGGAATTACCACAGTCTAGAATGATACCTTTTCAGCGTCTCTTTAGGAGGTTGTAGTAAATCTAAATCATAGTGCTCATCTGTTTAAGACGTCTTTTCCTGTAACAAAAGAATTTTTTAACTGGAAATAGTTTTTGTTTGCCATTGCTTATGAAAGTGTCAAGCAGAGAGTCTGAGCAGTAGTTCCCACTATATATACCCATATATGTATACACCCATATACTGAGCAGGAGTTCCCGCTGACTTACTTAAAAACATGAAAAGTGGATAATAGCTGTTTATTTATATTGTGCTTTGGGTTATCATAGTTCTTGAAAACTTCTAATCTTACAGCTCAAGTCAACTGCTTTTTCAAAGCCCTTTAGAAGGGAAGTGGCATGTCTTCAAAATGGTATACTAGTTTATTCAAAACATTTGGGACAAAAGTAATTGTGAAAAAAATACATTATGAACTTGAAACAGATTTCACATTTCAATTGTCTTTATCCTTTTATTTGAGCACCCTTTTATAAAGCATCCTTTTATAAGCACCCCACAAAAGAAGAAAAAATGAAGGAAAAAACTTGTTCAGAGGGCCCTGTCTGATAAGCTAAGGAGTTGTTGTTTCTGTTGCTCAGATAACTGGGGCTTAGTGAAAAGCATGTTTATTCTTTGATGGGAGCAAGACCCCCTATCCCTTGTTAAGAGAGAAATTATTTTTCTCAGGGCAAAGAAGGTGTCTAGGTTTTAATACTGAAGCTTTGAAATAATTAGAGTTGAATATAAAAGCAGTGTAGGGAAGGTTATTTACAGAACACTGCAAACTCCAGAACAGTTCTTTCAGGATGCTTTAGTGAAGATCTGAGTTTATGTAAGTAAAACAAAATGCACAAGTGTCTTTTGGTAAGCAGTGAAGTTGGCTTCAAAGTCCTCTGGGATTAACATGATATTTGAAGAGTTATGTGTTCCCAAGCTTATTTTTACATGCCGAAATGTACAGAAACACTAATGAAAATAAAGAACTGTGATTTGCCATTTCTTTTTTTATTCTTGTAGAAAAAAAAATTGTAGGTGAAGAGCTTGTTGTCCTTGCCCTTTCACATGTTTTGTTGAACAAGATGATGTATTTCCTTTGTATGTCTGGAGTTACAGGAAGATATCCTGTCAAAAAGGAAGATGTCCTTACAAAAATAAGGCAATTCGCAAAGACTGCCGTCTAGTAAATGGACTACAAGTACATATTACCACATTTTGTTCACCCTTACTGCAGGGATTAAAATTATTTAATTGTCCCTCAAGATTTAACTACAGTCTTTGGCTGTCATGTAGTTGTCAAGTAGACTTGCTTGACTGTTTGAGGGCATTGCCTTCTGGAGGCTTGTCAGGACTACTTCCTGTAGATGACTAGAACAAGCAGTGCTCATGAAGAAGTAGATGTGTATGTCAAAAACTGGAAGCTGTTTCTTTTCCCTAGAACAACTTTTTGTGTACATTAATTAATGTAAATTTAATACATACAAACTATTTTTCATACTTTTTATAGGACCATCTTACAGCATTGAGAGGCTATTAAGTTGTTAGTGTACTATCAATTGAGGCAAAACTGTATAATTGAACAAAATTAAACTTAATTAAGCCAGTGTCTTGTGTTATTATAATCAGCAGACATGCACAGTTTTGTGGAATAAAATATTTTCCTCATAGCAGGCAGAATTATAAGTTTTAATTAGGCACTATGTAAAGAGTGACGTATTTTGTAACTAACAGACTTTTATAACTCTACTGCAGGCAAACTAGTGCTATATTTGTGTAGTTTTGTGAAAGGTTTAAACATTTAAATAAATGTTCCATAATGGATTTACTCATACCTCTGAAAGCTGAGTACTAAAGGTTGATAGTTGCACTGATTTGCTTAGGTTCATGTTTACAGTAAAGTGTTTCATTTGGAAATAGCTGTCTTCAATACTTGATCATAAATTTCATGTGTACTTCTCATAAACTGTAACTAGGATTGTCTGGAGGCCCAGCTAGTCTTGCTTAGTAATTAATTTTTTGAAGGATAAACACTGTCTTTTTTAGAGAGTTCTTTCTCACTTCTTTGGAAAGGATGACAGTGTTCAACTATGATGAATGCTTTGAAGCATAAAAAGCATATAGTAAATTCTATTTCTTTTTTGCAGAAACTGTTACATTGGTCTTTCTTTACTTTTTGGCATCAACCTTTGACATCCTGGCAACATCAATTTACTGACAGGGACTTTGACAGGAATTGGAAACACCAGAGTGTTGAAGTGAGATGGGTTGAGAAAGAGCACTAAATTTCTCATGATTGCATATGAGCTCATAGTTTTTATGCCCCGGATATGACATTAGGAAACAACACGGGTCAATAAACTCATAGCTTCTGGATAAGATTGCGTGAGCAAAATGATGAGCACCTTGCTGAAACTTTTCCAGAAAATTGATATCTAGCAGTGTCAGTTGTTGCTGCTAGCTGTATTAAAAGACTTACTAAGTATATCCTGCAGTTCTAGTAGTAACAGACTGTATAATAATAATGCACAGGTAATGTCGAAATTATCACTGGTGCATTGGAAGATCACAGAATCAGTTAGGTTGGAAAAGACCTCTGAGATTGAGTCCAGCCTATAACTGAACACCGCCATGTCAACTAGACCCTGGCAATAAGTACAACGTCCAGTCTTTCCTTGAATGCTTCCAAGGATGGTGACTCCACTACCCTAGGAAGCCCATTCCAATATCTAATCACCCTTTCTTAAGGGTGAAATTCTTCTTAATATGCAACCTAAATCTCCCCTGGCTCAGCTTAACCTTAAGACTGTGTTACATATCACAAGAAATTGAGCATATCTTCTAAACAAAAGGTGCCCTAGAAATTTACTTCAAGAATCTTGTGGTAAAGTACCTTTACTTTGCAAAGGGAGATGTTAGGGCTTTCATTTAGGCTGTTTGTGTGTTCCTGTGCTCAATCCTAAGAGTGCTGACCTTGACATGCTAACATATTGAACACAGAACTAAGATTTCATTAAAATATATAAATTATGTTGAGAAAGGAAAGATTTAAACTACAAACTTATTCTGGGACTTTTCTTTGTTTGTTTTGTGTTTATAGTTTAGGGTGGTGATATTCAATTTCTGCTAAGCTTGTTACTATTTGGTGGAAGGATTTGGTATTTTTTGTTAAAATCCTAGGATAAAACATTTTTTAAGGATACATTTTATTGTTGAATAGGTTTTTGGAGAGTCTTTTTGAGCTGTTAAGTTGCATATCGATGTCACTTTTGGAGAACTGCAAGACATATCAACTCTAAGTTTTGGAGAGCCATGCTGTTTTTTAGCTGTTCCATTGTGGGTCTTTGATTTGGTTTGCATGTTGTACCCTGGTCCAGTGGAGTCATGCAAGTTATAACTGGCCCTGGATGCACTAGGGTCACTGGAGTGAGGCTTCATTTTCTTGGTTTCTTAATTGCCAGTAATATTGGAAAAAACATTCAAACTTTCTGTGTGGTTTGGAAACAGTAGGACTAGTTTGGCTGGTGGTAGGTTAGTATATTAGTTTTTAGGCTTTATTTTAAATGTTGTTTTTGTTTTTAAATCAGGAGCCAATGAAGTCGAGAGCACCACAGCTACATTTGGAATACAGATTCTACAAGCAGCTAGGATCTGGAGGTAAAAAGGAGTGTTATACATTTTACTGTGATGTAATCCAGGATCAATTTTTGACAGAAGTTTTTGGATTTAGGGTACAAATCTGTTTAATAAACTGTTCTTAGTCACTTAAAGCAGAAAGAAGCCCCGTGAGTGAGTGGATTAATGTATGATTTTTTTCAAGTATTGTAACACATTTTTGTTCTACTCTTTAATTTAAAGTGTGTTTATGGAATCCTGACTATTTAATGAATCTTAGCTATCACAGCGTTTGTGTGCATGTGGGTATACCTTAAACTGAGTAGTCTGAGACTATGCCCAATGTGTTCTCTTTGAATAAACACTGCAGATCTCCAAACTGCTAATTACTAATTGCATATTTTTATTTAAAGTTGCTGTGATACTTCAATAGCTTCAGACTCAATATAGCTTTACTTCACTTTCATTGATACAGTATATATTGCTGCTTGCTAGTTTTAAACCTCTTAAATACTTTTATGAAAAGTTTCACTTTAAATGCAGTTTAATATTTGAATTTCTCATTTCGCTCCCCTTGGTGCTTTTATACCCAGAAGTACTCTTATGATGGTCGCCTGAATGATCCAATTGTCACCTTTTGCTTTTATAGGTGAGCAATACCTAAAACTTCTCACATATTTTTGTGCCTTTCACAAAGCTGGGTGTACTCAGTTAGCAAGCTGTGATGCTTCTTAAACTAGGAAAGTGAGTACAGATATTCTCTAAATCAGTTGTAACCTAGGAAAAAAATCTTATCTTTTCCTTGAAAATGTTCCTTTAATTCCTAGAGTAGGTCATGTAGTTAGCTGTTTTCCCATTTTTTACTAATGTAGAATTTTATAGTATAAATAGGCTACTACTGACTTTTTACATGCGTGCTCAGGTGTCTTTTTTTTTAACAAAGGCAGCCTGGATTTTGAAACTGGTATTAGATATGATTAAACCAGTATAAAATGCTATTTAAGATTAAAAGTCATCTCTGAAAGTCAAGGAATACCACTTTCATTTTGTTGCCTTGCATGTGTGTGCATTATGATGAGTTTTAATACTTTTTAAATACCACTTTCACTTTTTTACTTAAAATTCAGGAGAATTTGTTCATTGATGAAGTGGCCTGGATAGTGTTTCTCTAGTTTAGTAGCTTTCAACACTTTTTTATGTTCTTTAAAGGCTCTCTCTGGTGAAACATATCTTCTAATATGTCCAATTAATATAGAAAATTTTTTTTGATGCTGTAGGATGAATGCTTTGCAACCAGGAATCTTTAGAGACAGCTCTTTGCAAGACATGACATTGTCTATTCCTCTTCATAAATGGAAGATGAAATTGCAGATATCTAGTAAAAATGTTCAGTCTTAAATGCTTGCTAATTGGAGAATGTCATCAGAAAGTGATGTCTGGGCGTTCTTTTGTAAGTAGTTATAAATTGTCAGCATACACTTGACCAGCATTGCGAAATAGCTGATAAGTGGAAAGCTGAGATTTTAAGCGCTTATCTAATGGATAATGGCAATCCACAAGTTAGGAACTGTACCAAGCTGTGAAAACCAAGGTGTAACCATCTAAAATTGAAAAGGGGCTGTGTAGTGGACATAAGAATAAAGCTGTGATTTCTAGTTCAGACTTCAGAAATTAGGCAGTGCTTCTCAGAGGTAGGAACCCTAATGGGAATGTTTTTTGGGAAAAATTGTCTTAGTGAATGTAACTTTGTTTACCTTTTTGTTTACTGAATAAGACATGATTATAAAGCTGGTGAGCTTCATCAGTATTTATGAATAACCTTGTCTTAGAACTCTTCTATTTTTGCAGTAACCTGCTTTTATTCAAAAGTGAAAGCCTCCCCCAGCACATATAGAACCTGAAAGCTCTTTTCGCTTTCTCAGGTACCCACTTGAGGCTTGTGGTAAAGGCTTATTGAGAAGAAAGTAATATTCTTTTTCCTATCTTCTCAGAAGTTAAAAAAATTGCTGATTCCTTACCTTTCTGCAGCACTCTCTTTTTCAGTCTTTGCGGGAGTTGGGTCGTCAAACCCAGGAAGTTACACAATCTAAGATTCTTCAAGAAAAAAAGTTGCAGTATTATGTATTTTCTGTTCTCATGTAATCTGTGGCAGTTGGTTTACTAATTTTTCATGACATACTTGTTTACTTTCAAGCACAGATTTAAGAAATTTTGTCACATGAACAGATGGAAAACACAGTGTTGGAAAATTGGTGGACCAAGTGATAAATTCAGGAAGCAGCATATCCTTCCTAGAACATGAGATATTAAAAAATCTTATGCTAGGTCTACCCATGAGGACGGTGGTGCCTTATGGGCAGTGCTGTACTTCTGTTAGAGTGAGAGTAGATTAAAGGGAGTGATCTTCAGTGTGCAAATTGCAGAAGAGTCTATCATAGGAGGTATAAAAATAGTTGTTAGTGCTGGAAGAAATTTCAAGTATAGTAATTGTGAGCAGATGGGAGATTTCTCTGGTGTGTAATTTCTCACCACACTAGCAGTCACAATTGTCTGAAGCCTTCTGGCTTTTAAGTCCCTAAAAATCCACATTTGCAGATTTTCTTAATTGCAATGAAGTAATCTTTTCCGTAACGGTTTTTGGTTATTCGCACAGCCTTTTCGTAATTTGGCTGATAGCTTTATAACTTTGTGGACTGGGTATTTTGCATTCAGTTGTGCTGAACTATGCTTCCCCTTCTCCTCATATTTACATGTATACATAGGTATTAATAGCAAGTGACTACTAAACTATAGTTTTAGAAGCACCTGGTAAAAAGGGAGTAGTACTCCCTTTCTTTCCCACTCTTGTAAGCAGAACCATTACTTTCTGAATTCCGCAGTTTATGCTGCAAACTGACTTGTGCTTAGTGAGAAATAACCTGATGCTTAAGGGATAAAATTCCTGTAGCCCCTGTGAAATCCCACTGTATTTGGAGGTGTCATCGGGAGGAAGGAGAGGCGTTGACATATAGTTGACAATAGTTCTGGAAGAAAATGAGGTTATTTTCCTGCAATATCTCCCTAAAAGCAAATAAAGAAACTGTTATTAGGATTACAGATTATTTTACCTTCCATCCCTTTTCAAAAAAGCTTCTTTGTGCTTCTTCTGATCTTGTGGGCCTCCTTGATGGAAGAAATAGCATTTTGAAATTGTATGTTTTCTTGGTATTCCCTCGTTTCAAGCCAGTATTTCTCTACTGCAAATCTCTGTATTTATTTTTATAACATCCTTTTTTCTTTCTTTTCTAATGACCTTGTGGCTTAGATTTTTTTTTTTAATATATTCATTTCTGTGGAAAGAGTCTTGCTATTCTCTGTCTTGAATGCCATGAAGATGGAAGACATCCTTGAGTGGAAAAAAATTTGGAGGGATCTTTTACAGTTCTGCTCCCTGAGAGAATAAGGGAAAAATAGGCATGAAATATGATAGATATGCAGTTTTTGTAGACAGGACTTTTAAACTGTATTAATTCTTTGTATTTAATAAAAAGTACTCTTGACTTGCATGGATAATTATGAATATTTCAATGTATGCCTTTGGAGAGAATCTGCTCATAAAGAAGGTTTACCTTTACTCTTAAATATGCTTTTTATTGATATGCCTATGAATGTGCAGTATCATGTAGGAAAAAAAAAAGTGATGAATCTTTCTTAAACGGGAAACATTTTATGTACTTTCGGGGTTTTTTTAAACATTATTAATTATTTAGGGAAATAGACCTGAAACTTATTAAAAATAGTTCTTAAATTAGTGTGAAGATGTGGCTCATCTTAGTCTTGTCATTATTTACCTTTTCTTTAGTTTTTTTCTTTTCTGCTGTAATGTTGTCATTCAGTAACTATGAGCATGTTTTCATCTTGAAGTTTGAGATCATACAGTCGGTATGCAGAAATTTCTAGCCAAATGTATGAGCGGCATACATGATGGAATTTAAAATATCTTCTAATAAAATTTGTTTAATGTGTATTTTCTTATTATTAGAGTATGAATTTTAATAAAAATTGATATGTTACCAAAGCACAGTACTACAAATAAAACTATTGCTGAATTCTTACCTGAAATTGCACTGGGAGTTTTGGAATTAATAGAAAGCAGTTTTGTTTTTTTTAATTGATTTCTGAACTCATCTTCTGTACTATCAGTCTTTCTTTGTATGATTAGAGGATAAGCTGTAGGTGTATTTTATGTGGTATGCCCATAATTTAACTGTACCTAAATTCAATTTCTTACTAGGAGGGGCTGAGGGGGAAAGGGGTAAACAGTAACTGCTGCCTCAATTTGACTACAGCAAAAAAATACTGACTAAAACTGAGTTTTTTAATGTAAGATTTTTTTTTTCAGTTAAAAAAGCCCTTATTGATTAAAACTTAAAATGCTTTTATTCTTTGACAGCTAGATATTTACAGTATGGTACATAATGGCTGCGAGTCTTTGCAAGTGAACAAAGACTCTTTTGTACTTACTCATCTGATTAATGGAACAAAAGAATAGCAGGAGCTTCTGCTGCTTAAGACATCTTAGTAGAGCTCCTGAGCCTGTGCTGCTGCTAACACAGACTTACTATAGTACCTGCCTGTAGCAAGGAGGGCTATCCATTGTTAGATTTTATTCTTTCATTTGAGACCATTTTTAAAAGAGACAAAGATCTGTTCAGCTGTTGATTATCCTACTGGTGAAACTGCTGTATTAATATTTCAGAGAAGGCAGATGTTCAGTATTGTGAATCATATTTTATTTTTCTTAACTTTTGTACTTCTGTTCTTTTTGCTGACATCTAGCTAACACTTCCACTCTAAAATCTGTAAAAACTTCCAGGGTGACTATTGACCGGTAAACGTATAAAATACGTATTTGTGTACTATAAAATACGTATTTGTGTTGTACTTCAAAAGACTATGGCCAGTGTGAAGTGAATGCTAAGTATTGCATTCTGTCTGTGAGTCCTTTTTGTGATTTGCTACCAACAGGCATGTGGTAAATGTTCTCTACATTGCTATCTAAAAGTATACTTTTCAGTTTTGAGGTTGTGAGAGCCTGCCTTTGGCACAACAGAATCATGGCACTTGTACAGCAGTAATGATAAAGTTACTGTTGGGTTAGTGGTTGAGAAGATTGCAGTGCAGGCATAATGTCATTTTGGAAGGTACAGAAATGTTACCAAATCACTTGTGTACATATTGACTAGTAAGAACAGGTCTGTAGGTAACCCTGAGATGCTGCAGCCAGGGAAGTACAAAGCATTTGCGCATGGTGGTCAGCTGCTGTTGCAGAGCTGTAGAGTCTGCTCCATTTTGGTAGTTAAGCTCAGCAGAATATTTATTTTATCTTTTAAAGCATGTCAGTATTTGCCAGATGGATAATTGTGTTTTGGTTTGGGAATGTAGCAACATGAATTTGGAATACTCTGAATTTCTGATTTTGAGGAGGGCAGAGTGCCTTAATGCTAGAGATTGAACTCTTCTTTGTTACGAGGTACTTTATTAACGCAGTTTAATGTTGGCTGGTAGGTTAGACATTGGTGTTTATGATTTTTCCTTATTCTCTGTGTTAGAAATGTTTGATGGTTTGAAGGCCAAGAATGAGGTTCTGTACTGCAGTGCTTAGTGCTTTTTCCTCTAGGTAAAGACAAAAACATTCAAAATTGTGATTCTTCATCTAATTTCAGTTCAGACCAGCGTTAGCTGGTGTGTATGAGACCCGAGTGTTCAGTGACACCTATGCATTTTTTCTGTACACCTCTGTTAAGGATATAGAATGCGTGAAGCAGATGTTGGCACTGAAAGGAGGCTATCTTATGTATTCAAGATGATTACAGGTGATTGTTTTTTTTTTTTAATCTGTCACTGTGAACCACAGGGAGAAGGCAGTGGGATTTCAGATTGCAAATGGTACCACCTCTAGTTCGTCTCCTGGGCCATAGCCACCTTGTCTTTCACTTTAGCCTCTGAAGGAAAATGCAGCCCAGCTTGATTTCAGCAGAGTGTATCACCGTCTGTGTTTTGCTATAACTCTTCCTAGGACAAAATTTTCAGCATTATGTTTTCTTGATTTCTTTCTCAGTTAGTAGACTGTAACTTATTTTACTAAATTGGTATTTTGCCATATCATGAGGAAGTATCTCAAAACCAAGTCTCCTTGAGTGCAGTGCCAGAAACAAATTGTAGCTCAATTTATATGACAGGTAATAATTTTTCTTCATAGATCTTCTAGAAACAGTTAAAAATAACTTAGCTTATTCTATATTTGCAAAATATTTTGGAATTGGTGTCTTGCACACACTTTTGTTACAGGATGAAATTTATGGAGGTTATTGGTTGTTTGAAGTGAGTTTGAAAAGAATAATTTTTAGGATAGTACTCCAGCGCAATATATGTGCAAACATATGAATTGACTATTCCCAGTACTTAGTTGAAGTAGCAATAATTGATTGCACCTTCAGATTTTAGAATATTATATAATTTCTGAAACAATTGTATTATGTTTCTAACAGTAACAATGGAAGTGGAAGATAAAATATCTTATCTGTGAGCTACAGAGTTAGCAGGTCAGTCACTTCGGGATAGTTTTAGTGACATATCAGTTACATTTTATGAGTTCTTGTAGGTGTGTCTGATGTGTCTCACCTCATAACCTCTTTATATATCTTGCCAACTGTCATGTAGTATAAATGCAAAGTGAATTTTATTAGTAACTTCAGAACTTTGCTTTGAGATACTCCTAGGTAGAGAATTTACTCTTAAACTGGAAGCTGGTTTTAATTATTTTTTTAGTAAAACTTAACTACTACTTTATTACTTTTGTTCTAATTTGACTGAGATTATTACATAGGGGAATAAACAGTAACCAGTTGAAGTTTTTTTTAATCTCTGATTAATAAAAATCAAAACAGGCAATCTGAGAAAAGAATACTTTATGCTTAATTTAAGAATTTATTTGTAAGAGCGTTTAAACTGAATCAAATATTGAATCTCTTGACTGAAGAGGTATCTGTTCATAAGCACTGTTAAATGACATAAGTCATCTGTGTCCTGATAACTGCTATGGTTTTGTTGTGAGTTTGGGAAGAAGCTGACTCCATTTTGAGTTTGTTGCTGCTGATTCGCTTCCTGTAATAGGAAGGATGAACTGCTCAATTATCAATGTGAATATGCTAATATTTATGTTTATGAAAGATGATGATAATAGCAAATTTATTTTTCAAGTGTAGTCCCACAAAAACTATGAAATATGTTTCTGGCAGTTTTTCTTGTTTTATACTCATCCTTTTCTAGCATTTGGCTTAAGGAAATATACCAAATTTTCTCAATTTATAATTAAAGTGATTTTTTCCCCTAGAATAAGTGCAAGAGGTCTGGTAAGAATGGCAACTGCATAATAGGTTCACATAATAATGTTTCTGAGAAATGGTGATTACTGGCTATAAGAAGCCTGGTTCAATGCAAAAATTTATATTGGTTTTGGACATCACACATGGATTTCAGAGATTAATTGTGGGGTTTTTATAGCATACAACAGATAGCTGTAATTGTGAAAGGAAGTTTGATGATACAGTCCACAGAATATAGTGGATTAGATAAATGGCTTTGTTTCCAGATATTGTATGGCCCTTCTGTGTATGCTCCTTTGGTTCAAGTCAAAATGCACATATGGCACTACCCTGGGTTTTATAATCACTTTCTTTGAGAGGATTCAGACAAGATTCTGTAGACTAAGCAGAGAATGCTTGTGTTTATGGCAGTTTGTTGAATTGTGTCCTTGACAGAGTACCAGTATGGATGTGCCATGAAAGATAACTGTTACTGAAAATCTTCTACCTACTGAAGTTCTTTTGTTTGTGACCAATGAACTGTCACATGGGATGATTAAAAATACAGATAAAAGGCAGTGGTGTATAGGAAGCTGAATACAGAACACCTTGTTCTGCAAGAGCAGTCTTGTGCATTTTATTGGAATTTGTGAATCTGATTTAAGAGTCTTAAGTAATAATAATGCAGATCACATCAGTGTGTTTCTTGACTGGCTTAGAGAAAACTCTAATTACCCTAGTAATGTTTTCTTTATTCTAATGTTTTTATCCTTTCATCATTATAGGGAAAGTCAGATCTGTCAGCTTTAAAAACTTTCTGGACATGATGTACATAAACACGATGGACTAAAGCATTTAAGCAAAAATTAGGCAATATAATCCATAAATCCACATAACTGGACACACATAACTGCAGTAAGCCAAAAATGAATGAACAAATAGGTACAGTACTGTCGCAATCTCTGCATTCCCACTTGTCTGCCAGGATTTCTCCTGTGTGTACTGTGATACAACCATCTGACCAAGTGAGGGCTCCAGTGTCAATCCATACATTTAATATTAGCAGAGCTTAGGCTCTTAGTTTTAGATAAAAAGTAAATACAAAATTATCTTTCTATGTCCCTCCTTCTCTCCCCTCCCCCAGCACCTCAGTGGATAGTAATTCGCTTTTAGGGCATTCAGTCTCTTATTTTGGAGACCAGTGGTGTACAGCAGCAATGTTTTAGGTAGCTAATAAAAGTTAACTATTCTAGAAAAAAAAAGTGGAATACAAACCATATTCAAATAGTTAATTTCCAAGTCCAATTTTATTTTTGCCATGAGGTTAAAACAGGATTCAAAGTCATATTGGTTTAAAATGGATTTACAATTTTATGACAAAGCAGTCACATAAAGTATTGTAAATGGCTTTAGTAAATTTAGACCATTCAAATGAAAGTGTTTTACTTGTGATCAAGTATAAATATTTAGGGATAAGCAAATGTGACACATATCCGAAAATAAGAAAGCTGTATTCAAATTTTTAAATCTAGAAAGGAAGTTGATGTTTAAGTGGTAAGGTAATTTAGTGGGAGTATGTGAATCTATTTTTATGGCCATAAGTAAGTTTCTTCTTTGGTGGAAGAGTTGGAAGTTACTTGTAACTTTTAGTGACATTTGTGTGATAATGATTGAGTTCTGTACATAATTGGGAAGGGGTACTTCTTTTTAAAAAGGATATTTGAGAATAGGGTAGAAGATGTGTCAAGGTAGTAGAAATGATTGAATAGTAATCAATTATTGAGCAAGAAACGTGAGAACAATGACTTTTATTTCACAGCAAGACGACTGGGATGTCTTAAAAGTTTTCAGTATTTTCTTCTTGTGGAAGGAAAATGGTTGAAGCAAGACTAATTCAAAATGGAAATAAAATCCTCTTAATTGGTAATATATATTGGAATATCCTGTCAACAAAATAGGAAATTCTTAATTTTATAAAAATCAGAGTTTCTTTGTTTTTCCAACTTAACCAATATCTCTTAAAGATTTATATAGAAGAGATTATTTATCTCTCTATAGTGGGGAAAAAGCCTCAGATTCTATTCATTATTATCATGTTATTTTCTGACTTATCTTCTGGAGATTTAGAGACATGAAGAGATAATAGAAATAGCAGAATGATATTAGCTTATTGTTTTTAAGCAACAGCAGTAAAACTGATTTGATTAAGAACCAAAACCCCTAACTTGTAGTACCTTGAACTATTAATATGAAATTATTTTATCAACATGGATAATTTTGGACAGAATGCTCCATATGTGCCTCGTAGAAGTTATAATGTGTTAAACACAATTGTAGAGTGTTCTAGAGTTTTCGCCTAGTTAGAAGATCATGTCTTTTAGGTATCTATCTGGTAATTAGGGATGATTTTTTTTAAAATGAACACCATCTTGTACCATGTTCTGATACAGTATGAGGAACGCTATATGTTCTTTCATTACTAGCAATAAGCTACTCCTGTGAAGGCTTTCTGAAATGGGTATAATTATGCGTGTTAGGTATATTAGTATAGAGATGGGTATGATTATACATATTTAAAATAAATTGAAGGTCTGATCTTCAAAACATTGAACAGTTAAACTGGATTTTTAGGAGTTGTCATTTCATTATTCTCACTTGTAGGAAAGAGATTAGTGAGAATGCTCTTAAAAACATGTCATTCATTTGATTTTAGTTTTGCTGAAGTGGTAATTTATTTCTTTCAATTTTTTTTCCCAAAGCTGCAGTGGAAACAATTACTAATCTGTGCCCTCAGTGTAAGTGGCACTGTAGTAAGGCATGAAAACCAAAGACTTTATATACCTCAAAAAACACCCAGAGTTAGGGATGTTTTAATTTTTAAACTTACATTTGACTTACAGAGAATCAAGCTGAAATCCAGTGTTTCATTAAGGTATTCTAAAAATAGGTTTAGTACCTCTGTACAGTGGAGTAATTGTAACAATGGATACTGTAGAAAAAGCTCACATAAAAGGAAGAATGCATTTTCAGAGTATTGAATATTTCAAATAAGTGAGACACAGAGGATACATACTGAGGAGCAAAAAAAAAAAAAATCTGGAATAACTAGGTTCCTTATGTAAACCAAATTTATTTTGCTGAATGAGTAAGATGTCCTGTGCATATGAAAAAGTGCAAGATGAATAGAAGCAGTGATACCAAGTTATTTTTAATTAGTCACATAATGCGTATGTACAAAAAGGTGTAAGTAAAATTGGATCATAAGGCTTTAACTATTGATATTTTCAAACTTCTGGATTGCCTGCCTCTGATTAATGAACTCTCTGGTTCATTAATCTCTTTTGGGTTTTTAAATTATTTCTGTAGATAATAAGGTGGATTTATTCCTAAATGTAGGTTTATCATAGCCTTAATTTAAAAGGTTTAATTTAAATGTGTGGTGCGTGTTTTTTTGGTTTTGGTTTGGTTTTTTGTTTTGTTTGTTTGTTTTTTCTGTAAAAGAGCTTATTTAAGCCTCTCTTCATAGTTTTTCAAAATCGGTTTCAATTTACTGTTACAAAACCTAACAGAGAGGTTCTAGTTTTTATTTTTTATAAAGTCTTTATATCTTTCACAAGTCAAATATGTAACAGTCACAAAATACTTAATGAAAATTATACTATCTTCATTAATCCTGTTGTATCTTTTACCTGTAGTTTTTATGAGGTTTTATTTTTGCTTTTATGTGAAAAATGTATTTCTAACTTCACAACGACCTGAAATTGGGTAGGAATATTATTCGTATGTTCATTAATCTTATTTAACGCCTTATAATTGCTTCGTATTTTCATTTTACAGATGGAATACCTCAGGTTTATTATTTTGGCCCATGTGGCAAATATAATGCTATGGTGCTAGAACTACTTGGACCTAGTCTGGAAGATTTGTTTGACTTGTGTGGTAGGACATTTTCTCTTAAAACCGTTCTTATGATAGCCATACAGTTGGTAAGTAGAATAGATGTTAATTTGAGTATTCACTAGAATAACTAAATCAGTCTGCAGTAGATTAAATGCTTATTTCGCTTAAGAGATTTGCAGTTCTTGTATTTTAAATTGGTGTCAGTGGTCTTTAAAGAGCATGTGATGCAGTTTAAGTAGGAAAACTGTCTTATGTTACTTCTGTTTACTTTGTTCCAGTTTTTCAAGAGTCATTGCGTGAATATAATTGCATTAAGTCTTCTGAGTTTTCACAGTCACAACCTGAAATAATGAATTTTAGTTTGACATAGTCTTTTAAAAAGAAAACTTTAATGAAATATAAATCATTTTAGCACACAAAAGGCGTTGGATGATGTGACTCCTAAATAGCATAAACATTTTTGCAATGAAAGATTCCGCAAACCCTCCCAGAAATTATAGCACAAAATTATTCAATAAAGAATTATTGTCTTTTTTTAAGATTTCCTTATTTGGTTCTGACCTAAGGGTGGGTGGAAGTGCAAAGAAAGACAATTAAATCTATGCGTGTTTACCTTGATGATACAACAAGTTGTAAATAAGTCCCTATGAAATATTAATGATACCAAACTTCCACTTCTCTGAATATTACTCGAAAGGGTAAAAATAACTGTTTAAAACACAACTGTAATTGTATTACAGACCTCCAACTACAGACATATAGACATATTGAGCTTATTTACGGCCAAAATTACCAAGGTCTTTTTTAAAATGCTTAAGTTATCACAGATCCAAAGATCAGTTTTATTTAACACTTCCTATTCTTTCTGAATACAGAAATTTTGATAGAAAGTGATCCAATTGGAATGTAATCATATGCATAGTGATGAACTTTCAGTGCTTCTCTTGTTTATAGCTCTAATGTGTAATAGATCTACATGAAACTTTGCTGTTCACTGTTTGATGATGGTTTCTGGTTTTACTTCTAATGTGCACAAAACATAGTTGTACCACCTGTTTTTAAAGAAGAAAACTTCTGTTGAATACATGATTCATGACTAATGTCCAGTGTGAAGGTTTCCAATACACCAACTGGTGTTTCTGCTTAGGGAAAGTGTACAATTTTCATTGATCTTAGCTGGGACATATCTTGTTAAGAAAAATATCCCTTTGGTTTTAAGATGGGGGTGATTTCTTCTAAATATATATGTAAGATATGTAGCTTCCAACACATTTTAATGTGACGACCTAAAACTTAAACTAAATTTTCTGATTTTGTTTTTTTTTTTCCTTTTTCTTTTATTAAAGATTTCTCGTATGGAATATGTCCATTCAAAGAACTTGATATACAGAGATGTAAAACCTGAGAACTTCTTAATAGGACGACCTGGAAACAAAACCCAGCAAATTATTCACATTATAGATTTTGGTTTAGCAAAGGAATATGTAGATCCAGAAACAAAGAAGCACATACCATATCGAGAACACAAGAGCCTTACAGGAACAGCTAGATACATGAGTATAAATACACACTTAGGAAAAGGTATGTGTGTTTTTTAAGTGCAGAAACAAGAATTGATCAACAATTTGTAACTTGTCATAAACCATCTTGTTTTGTAGTTCTAATTTTTCTCAGACTGCAGTCATTGAGAACTAGAAGTTTTGTGTACTCTACAAATATATTTGTCCTTATGCAAATACCGTTTATGGGAATAATATTTTCTGAATCTCTAATCATCATGGGCATGATTTGGGAGTTGTTATCGTTGTTACATATATATAAAAGAAAGATGAGGTGTAACTTTTCGTATTATAACATCTTCATGTTTAGAAGTATACTATGGCAGAGTGAAGTGTCCAGGAAGCAGATATACTTTTTAAGGATAGTAAAGTGAATAGGTTGCAACAACATAGGTTTTCAGTGCTATCTTGCTAGTTTTCTGTTCTCTTTGAAATGTATAATAAAATAATAAAGTAGCTTATATATGATACTGATTTCTTGACTTTTTTTTTTAGTACTTACACAGTTAATAAGGAAAGGTTATGCTAATGAGCTAATGAAAGGACAAAATATATGTCACGATGAAAGTTGTTATTATTGAATGAATAAATTTACCTGGAAAAAGGTATGAGCACTTAGGTCTTTGTTTAGTACAGCTATATAGAGATTTTCTAGTGAAAACAGGTTTGACCCCTTTGAATTTGTGTAAACTGGTTGCTTATCACTGCACGGTAATTGCTAATTAGGTTGCTCTTTGAATTGGTCATAAAAATGTTGCACAATACGTAAGTTCAACTGTAAGTGCAACTCTTAATATGCCAAATGAGAAACCATTCACACTTTTCAGACAGCAATAAGGTGCTTTAATCAATAAAGCATAACCATAGAATCATTTAGGTTGGAAAATACCCTTAAGACCGTTTAGTCCACTGTTAACCCAGGACTGCCAAGTTCATCACTAAACCACATCCCAAAGCACCACATGTACAGATCTTTTAAAATATCTCACAGGATGGTGACTCAACCACTTCCCTGGGTTCCAGTGCTTGAGAACCCTGTTGGTGAAGAAAATTTTCCTGTGGCACAATGTGAGGCGGTTTCCTCTTGTCCTGTTGCTTGTTACTTGGGAGAAGAGGCTATCTCCTACTTGGCTACAACCTCCTTTCAGATAGTTGTAGAGGTCTTCCCTGAGCCTTTTTTTTCGCCAGGGTAAACAACCTCAGCTTCCTCAGCCACTCCTCAAAAGACTATTGTTCCAGACCCTTCACCAGCTTCATTGCTTTGTTTTGGACATGATCCAGCACCTCAAATGTAGGGTTTGAGCTTCCTAGACTTAGCTTTTGGAACTCAATCTCCTCAGATAAACGAAGCATTCACTATATTTTTCAGGCATGGAAGCTGATGTCAGCTTAAGGTGACTTAAATTTTTGACACTAGGCTCTCATCTCCATTAGACAGGATAGACTTTTGAATAACACAAAATTTTCAACAGTGGTGCAACCACTTTTAAAATCAAATAAGCTTTTTATTCCTTCTTAAATAAGATCCCCCTATCTCATTTAAGAAAATAAACACAAACATGAAATTGGTAATTACTTGAAAAACACAACTGAATTTTGTTTGCATGTCTGGTATTAACACAGGAACATAGTAAATGATGCTTTCTCCTTCAAGGGTGACTTTTCCACTCCTTAAGTAGAGTCTTGATCTCTGGTTAGATGTGTTTATTGTTGTTTAATCATAGAATGGTCTGGGTTGGAAAGGACCTCAAGGATCATCTAGTTCCAACTCCCCTTCCATGGGCAGAAACACCTTACACTAGACCAGGCTGCTCAAAGCAACATCCAACCTGGCCTTGATCACTTCCAGGGATGGGGCATCCACGGTTTCTCTGGGCGAACTCTTCCAGTATCTTGATGCCCACGCAGTAAAGAATTTATTCCTAAGATCTAATCTAAAGCTGCCCTCTTTCAGTATGATGCCACTACCCCTTTACCTTGTAAAAAGTCCCTCTCCACCTTTCATGGAGGCCCCCTTTGTGTACTGAAAGGTGTTGTAATGTGCTCCCTGGAGCCTTCTCTTCTCCAACCAGAACAGCCCTAACTCTCCCCCTGTCTTCACAGGAGAGACACTCCCTGTGGACTCACTCCATGTCCTTATGTTGGGGACCCCAGAGCTGGATGCAGTATTCCAGGTGGGCTCTCACCAGAGCAGAGTAGAGGGGCAGAGTCTCCTCTCTCGCCCTGCTGGCCACACTGCTTTTGGTGCAGCCCAGGATATGATTGGCTTTCTGGGTTACAAGCACACATTGCCAGCTGTGTCCAGCCTCTCATCCAGCAGCATCAGCAAGTCCTTCTCAGGGCTTCACTCCATTCTCTGCCCAGCCTGTACTTGTGCTTGGGATTACCCTGACCCGGGTGCAGGTTTTTCACTTGTTGAAGGAAGTCTGCACAGGCCCACTTCTCAAGCATGTCCAGATCCCTCGGAATGACATCTGTTCCTTTTAGTGTGGTCACTGCTCCACACAGCTTGGTCTCATTGGCAGACTTGCTGATGGTGCCCTCAACCCCACTGTCCATATCACCAACAAAGGTGTTATCCAGCACCTGTCCCAATACCAACCCCTGAGGAACGTTGCTCCTTACTGGTCTCCACTTGAATATGGAGTTGTTACCCACAGCTTGGAATGCAACTACCCAGCCAATTCCTTGTCCACTTGTTCCATCTGTCAAATCAGTGTATTTCCAGTTCGGAGACAAGGATGTCCCACGTTAGTGTCAAAGGTTTTGCACAAGTACAGGACTTGTGGATGCCTCTCAACAGGTTCCTGGGACTTGTGCACCTTCAGGTTCCTGAGATGGGCTCCACCTCTTCTACAGTGGGCATATTAATTAAAGGTATAAATGAAAATATTTTTGGTTTTTTTTAAAGTTCTCATTATTCTTAAGAGAACAGTGCGGCATACAATGTGTGCTTGGCATGCAACTTCATTTTCTGAACGAGAATCATCAACTTAGGTATTCATTATTTTTTTTCAGAAAGGAATGCTATTCTGTCCCTCATATTAGTGTGACATGCTATCATTTTTAGTAAGACTACTAACTCTGGGTTTCAAATTTTTTTTTTGCTAAACTTTATGGACTAACAGTTCAAGTTAAGTAGGTTATCACTTTCTATTTTTGTATCTGACCATGTAATCTTCTTGGTAGCTAAGTATTTGTAGCTAAGTTACTGGTTTTCTGATCCAAGTAACTTTCTTTAGGGAAGAATGCAGTGTTTATAATGGATGCTTACTAAAGACTGCTGTATAAACTGCATAATTATGATTATTGTGTATGCTAAAAAAAGATAATTTCTGGGAATAGCCTGCTGAATGAGGCTCTAGTTTTTATTTAAATCAACCTATTTGAATTGACATAATTGTAGTTTATGAACTAAAGAACAGGTACCAGTTTCTTATTCATTTAGCTTGCTTCACGTCACCTCTTTGAGAGAGGAAGCCATATGCCCTAAAGCTTTGTTGTGTGTTTGCTATCTTATGATCTTATTAGCTTTTAGACAACATATCCTCTCAATCTCATTAAATTGTGATACACTAGGATCTGTATACATCAGTAGCCCTTCCTCTAGCTAACGCTTGAAATCCTTTTGTCTTCCAGTTAGTCCACTGCTAGTTTTTTTGCAGTTTTCAGTGGTCCTTCTTTGAGTAATAGCAATATAATCTTTGGGTTTTCTGTTTCTCCAGGTCATCTTGAAGATTTCTATCCGTAGGAAAGCATATTTGATTACTATTTCTTAATTACCTGAAATTCAGTGAAGAACTTAATTGGATTCTAAATAATAATTGCTGTCTCCAGAATTAAAACAAACAAAAAATCCAGAAAATAGCAGAGTTTTGAGGGCATTGTGAATTCAAATGGTGTACCCTAGAAGCAGTTCCCAAAGAAGTGTCCTAAAGAAATATCATCATCATCCAAAGCTCATTTAAAAAAAAGACCCCCAAAACCATAGTCCTCTTTATTTGAAATAATTTCAAGATAAAGATTGAAAGTTTCACCTTTCGTGGAAGGAGCCATTCGACTTTCGTAGAAGGAGTCAGCCTCCATAAAGGAGAGAAAGTTAATTTTTCACCTGCTTAACTTGTAGAAATCAATTTGAAATAGAGGGACTAGCAAAAACCAAGCAGAACTTTCCAATACATTTTTGTGGGCTGTGCCTTAGTGTTGCCGATAGGTGGGCCATCTGTTGAACACTCGTAACATTCTCTCAAGTACTCATTTTCTGCATGCCCACCCTATCTCATAAAGAGCACAGGATTTCTGCCAGCAACTGGAGCCAGCATTTCTTTCACATACTGGAACCTGTCAGGCATAGAACTCTACAGCATAAAAAGAACTCTGTAGCTTATTCCTGCTTTCTTCTTACCTTCTGTGACTGTATTAGAATAGCCTGTGGTCAATAAATGGGATGTTGTAGCGTTGGCATCAGTGGTCAGTAAATGGATTTTGTAGAGTTGGAGAAATTTAAATAGGACCAAATTGTCTGGAGGGCACTCACTGAGAAAAGTGGCAGCAGTGGGCAGTAAGAGTGGAGGAGTGAGCACAAGAGGAATGTTGGCAAGGAAATTGGAAACATGGAAATGAGTGAAGGAGAAGTGATCATGAAAGAGCCTCGTATGGCTGGCAGATGTGTGATGAAGTAATGGGCTAAATGTAGAATTATCATACTGTTTGCAAGTATGTGTTTACTCAGTGTTCAAATGAGAAGGTAGGGATAGGAAACAGAATATTAAGTACATTGTTCTATCTATATGAAGATTAATAATTGTTCTTCAGATGCCGTATATTTATGGCAATATTATGCATTGATCAAATCAGAGCCAGGTTGACTTTGTTAACTTTGCTGTATTAAAAAAATCTTTTTTTTTTTCATTTAATTTCCTGCTCCATTTTTCTTGTTGTCAAAGTATAGCAATTTTATCTTGTGAAATCCATTAAAACAATTTTAAAATTTTGGTTTTATGCCTTGTGTCAGGGAGGAAATCAAATTTAGTATTGAATACTACTGTTATCTCCATACATAATACAATGTGTAACATTTGTTTCAACAGCAGTACAGAATGAAGTGTCGTGGAAATGTAAAAATCTCTTTTCTACAAGTAATTTAAAGATTCAGTATTCTCTATTATGTTTACTTTTCCTACAAATAATGGATTTAATTTAAAAACTATATGAAATGTGCTTTGAAAACTTTGAATGCACTGTGTTTTACTTGTTACTTTCTGTTTTCTTTAACCTTCTGTGAACTTTTTGAAGGACTACTCTGCTTTAGTGCAGATGAATAATTGTAGCCTTGCCAGCATTATGTACTGTAAAAGCTTATATATCAGCTAGACTTGAGAGCAGGCTGTATGTACATGCCTCTTTATGCTGTTTTTTATTCAAATAATAGTACTTCTGAGCCTTCTTCAGTCCACCTTTGACTTACTCAGGAATTCTATAATGGGTCTCAGAGGAAAATACTGTCTTCTCCATGGCTTTATAGAGAAAAAATTAATCCAATTAAAGTTTTCTTAAATTGTTTTAAGTTCACAACTAATGGATTAAAAATATTGTAATTAAAATGCAATTTTAAGGGTCAAACTAAAATAATTTTAAATAAACAGTATATTAAAATGAAAACAGGTTTGTACAGCAAGATAATTTGCTTAAAGTGCTGTTGAGACGAATATACCTGCAGTCTGCATTTGCTTATTTTTTTTATTTTAGCTGTGTTTGTAATGCAGTGCATAGTACACCAAAATCCCCCAATATGCTTAGTTTGATTTCAAGTACTCTATACCTACTGATGATTTTTCATAATTTGAAGCTAACCTTTTAAATGTAATGTAAAATTACACAGGTTGAATTTTGTAGTAATGTTTGCCTTTTGTTTCAGAGCAAAGTAGAAGAGATGATTTGGAAGCTTTGGGTCATATGTTTATGTATTTTCTCAGAGGAAGTCTTCCATGGCAAGGTCTAAAGGTAGTGGGATTTGATATCTTCCTCTGTCCTATTTTCCGATCATCAGCTTTTATTGACATGTGTTTTTTTTTCTCTTTTTGAATGTTTGTCTGCAGGCTGTATAACTTCAGATGCTTGTTTTGTTCTTGTATCATAGGCTGATACATTAAAAGAACGTTACCAGAAAATTGGAGACACAAAACGAGCAACCCCTATAGAAGTATTGTGTGAAAACTTCCCAGGTAACGTCTACTGTTTATAAAAATGTTGTTACTGAGTTGTAAAACAACACTGTGATAGGTAATTGCTTAATATCTGGCTTTAAAAATAAATAAAATAATGCTTCCAAATACATATGTTATGTACTATGGTAATAGATCACAGAATTGATCAGGTTCAAGGGACCACAGTGGGCACCTGGTCCAACCTCCCTGCTCAAGCAGAGTCATCCTAGAGCATGTGGCGTGGGATTGTGTCCGGATGGTTCTTGAATATCTCCAGTGAGGGAGACTCCACAACCTCTCAATCTGTTCCAGTGCTTGGTCACCCCTCAGTAATGAAGTTCTTTCTCATTTTCCAAAGTTTCTGCCCGTTGCCTCTTCTCCTATTGCTTGGCACCACTGAGAAAAGCCTGTTTTCATCCTGTTGGCACCCCGCCTTTAGATATTTACACACATTAATTAGGTCCCCTCTCAGTCCTCTCTTGTCAAGGCTGAACAGGCTGAGCTGCCTCAGCCTTTTCTTGTAAAAGGGAAGTCCTCCCAGCTGTATGTCATCAGTTTACTTGCTGAGGAGGCATCTGCCCCTTCATCCAGGTCATTGGTAGATAAGTTAAACAATACTGGGCCCAGAAACAAGAATTATCCTTTTGAAGCAGCAGCAAGCTAAGGCTGTTATTTTTAAAATGTAGATTCTTCTAAAGCAAACATTAAAAAAAATATTATATGTACGCTTACAGTGATCAACTAGTCTGCATTTGTATGTTCAGACATAAAATCATGCAACTCCTTTCAGCTCAAATCTTTTTAATATGTAATAATGTCTTTAATATGGTGTCATTATTAAAAACAAGCTGAATTGGAAATAGCTTAAACTAATATTTAACAGCTCAAATCTTTTTAATATGTAATAATGTCTTTAATATGGTGTCATTATTAAAAACAAGCTGAATTGGAAATAGCTTAAACTAATATTTAACAGCTCAAATCTTTTTAATATGTAATAATGTCTTTAATATGGTGTCATTATTAAAAACAAGCTGAATTGGAAATAGCTTAAACTAATATTTAAATTAACTTGCAAGTTTCAGCTGTCACTTCTAGCTCTCCATAAGTGCAAGGAGAATCAATGAGGTATTGGAAAACTGGAGAGGAGCAAATATGACATTTTTTAAAAGTTGGACTAAAGTGCTCAGAACAGGGGACATACATAATACGAACACTATTTTGCCAAAATGTAAAGAAACACCTTGAAAGGCAATCAGAATATCATTGATAGGAAAAATGGATTTGCTGAGAATAGCTCATAAAAAACTGATTTTGTTTCCTTTTATGAAAGGAAATCCTGCCCACAGCAGGCCTTGTGGAAGGAGGCAGATACTTTGTCATATACCTCTTTCTTTACTTTTCCTCAGTCTTGTCTCTGTAAAATTAATTGAGGGGATGAAAAAATAGAGGCATTTCTTTCCCCACTTTTTTGACATACTGTGCGTTAGAATTAGAAGGTTGAATGGAAGATCTCAACAGGTAATGCAAAGGGAAAATTAGTGGAGAGTCACTTGATAGGGTATGTTTAGAATATGGTAGTTTATCTCAAAAAGTATTATTACTATTAAGTAACTTTTCTTTTTGGTAATTCACAGATTCATGGTGAACAACTGCTAAGGTTTTAGGGTGAGAATTGCTTTAAAATTAAATATTTTTTTTTAAATGAGAATTATATGTATTTTTTATTTATATAGAGGAAATGGCTACATACCTACGTTATGTGAGAAGGTTAGATTTTTTTGAAAAGCCAGATTATGACTACTTAAGAAAGCTCTTCACAGACTTACTTGATCGGAAAGGGTATATGTTTGATTATGAATATGACTGGATTGGAAAACAGCTGGTAAGTACAGTTAAGCTGTTAGTAATATAATGGCCATTTTGTATGGTCAGTTTTGAGCCAATGGTTCAGAACTGAGTTTCAGAAGATGTGCATCTCAAGGCTGCCATTAGACATGTGAACAGCTGCTATTACAAATGCATTTTCAAATGCATGTTCTGACATTATCTTTTGGCTTGAGTGTTTCATATTCTTTTTCTTTCCAAACATACTCTCAATATCTAAGTACATCTCTGCTCAATCCAAAATGGGATTGCTTAAAGAATTACTTCAACCCTTTAGTCAGGTTTCATTGGAATGTTCTAACTGCTAATTGAAGAAAGTATCAGCCTGAAGTTTTTCAGAAAATTAATTTATAATAATTAGAATTGCTACTTCATTAAATTATGTAATTCTTTGGGGTTTTTTCTTGTTTGTATTAGTGTAAATATCTAGTGAAGATTCTGCTTCAATTTGATAATTTTGTGTTATTGGAAGCTGTCAGATTCAAAGACTATTTTCTATTACAAACCAGTAACTTTTAGTGAGACTTAGAAATTTATTTTTTTTACCAGTAGCTACATATTGTTTATATTTGTAGCCTACTCCAGTGGGTTCAATACATTCAGACCCTGCGATGTCTTCAAACAGAGAAGCATATCAGCATAGAGACAGAATGCAACAATCCAAAAATCAGGTAAACTGCTCTAGTAAGATTATTAGCATTAGTATATCTTTTGTCTAATGATTTTTGCTATGTTATTGATTTTATTAAAACTGCAAAATAAAATTGACACCAGGTTTTCTTTGTTTTGACTTGGATTTAAGTAGATCCTTGTTAAAGTTTACAGATGTAGAATTACATTAAAATGTCCTAAAAGTTTGCTTGTTTGAAGCTATGATATAATGTAGCTTACATCAGTAGTGCATTTTCTCTCTGATACTTCTTTAATCACTGTCACTTTCCATATGCCATGTCGTCTACTTGGGTTCATTTTGGTAACATGTATGTACAACATTTTCACTTTTTTTTTAAACCAGGCTAATGACTAAGGTGTGGTAAAAATGTTAGGAATTCAGAGTTGTGTCGCTTTACCTTAGCAAAGTTAGAGAGTTGTGTTGGTGGGCCTTTTCTTGCCATGAAGTTTGAGTTTTAGCTGCTTCACCTCTCTATGAAAATATATATGTAGGCATGTGTAAGTATGTTGATGATATGGAAGTGCAATCTATATAGGAATTAAGTGTATACTGCTTCTGTGCCTTTAAAAACCCCCCAATAATAATTAATGCACAAATTTTTTATTTTTGTAATTTTTTTTTCTTCTTTTGCATGCATTTCTAATGCATTCAAACATGGTAGTCAACAGACCACAGGGCAGCTTGGGACTCACAGCAAGTCAATCCACATCATTTGAGGGCTCACCTGGCAGCTGACAGACATGGTGGCTCGGTACAGGTATTTTCTGCTTCTTTGCATGACTTAAATAGTTTGTTTTGTGGTACATAATACCAATGTCCTGTAATGTATGATGTGATTCATGTTTTCACATTAAAACTGCTTTCCAGTAATGCTCAGAATGTTACTCCTTAGTTCACAGTTGTCAAACTGAAATTAAAACAGGTGTAGAAACTATGGCACTTTCTGTTTGTGGAGTTTTTCCTGCATGTTTCTTAATGAAAGTCTGAAAGAATTAAACTGTCTTTTTGATGGAATATACACTTACAATAGTGCAAGCAACTGAAGTTTAGACTTTTGATGTGTTAGTTGT
Source organism: Pachyramphus minor (assembly GCA_013397135.1). NCBI lineage: Eukaryota > Metazoa > Chordata > Aves > Passeriformes > Tyrannidae > Pachyramphus > Pachyramphus minor. The sequence goes on from VYXB01004871.1 coordinate 30,352, forward strand.
ATTAGCAACTAAAAACCACTATTGACTGAATTCAGTATTATTTGAACCATGTTTTTTTGTTCATTAAGAAAAGTTCCAATGAAAATGTTAATTAATGATGTTTGTTTAAACTTTACTGGTTTTGTTCAAGCAATAGTTGACAAGAAGAATGTTTCCTGTAGGAGTACTTCACACATATCAGTGAAAACATTAGCAGAAACCAACAGTTTTTCCTTTATTATTAATTTCATCTTCAAAGCACTTTTTTCAATTTTTAAATTATTTTTTAAAATTGTTGGTGTCTTGCTCTTTTGAATATACTTAGGTATGAGACAGATGGAATAATACATAAGGAAATCTGAATTTAATATAGGATTCAAAATGCCAGCCGCAAAATCTCCATGAGGTTTTGAGCTTTGAGTCCAAAATAAAAATAATTAAGCTTATATGAGTGGAAAATAAATTGTCTGCTGCATTTTTGATTCTAACAATCTAAGTTACATATATTTCTTTTGAAGTTTTGTTTTGAAATAAATTTCTCAAGGCCTGAAGAAATAATGAAAAGTCCAGGGTACAAAAAACAGTGCTGGCAGTCTTGTCAGTGTGATAATTCCATGTCTTCCTTAAATACTTTGGAATTCAATTAAAACTTAACATTCTCTAAACTTTGCTGCTTTAGAAACAACTGTCATATGTCATATAAGAAAATCTAGTAATGATATTTATCACTGTGTATCAAGAAAAGTGTCAAAGTTTTGTGCTCATTAACAAATGTTTTAAAAATTTTATGTTATATTTAACTTGATTTGCAGTAGTTCTTTTAATAGCATCGGTTTTAAAGGAAATAATTTATCATTTGAGAACAGTATGGTCCTGTGGAATCAAAATTGGATTTAAAGTTGTCTTCCAAAGTTATTACTTTTTAATTATTTTTTATATGTTAGAAAGAAAACATGCTTAACTTGTTAAGTTACAGTCATTAGGACTTTCAAATTGCATATCATATCTCTTGTTTGACAATTGTGGCACTTAAGAAACTTTTTATTCTTTGTTAGGTAAAATGCAACAATTGCAAGAGATTTTATTCTGTTGTAAAGTATGCTAAATACCCTTTGGGGATGGGGAGAACACTTTCTATGAAATAACAGTAGTATTCCTTATTGTTAATATAGTGTTCTATTTTTTGTCTCAAAGGATTTTTAGACACTTACTTTCATGTTTTCCAATCCAAATGAAGAGAGTACATGCTTGAGTTGGATCTTTTTTTTTTAAATCTGCTGTCCAAGGAGATAGGTGTGAATAATTAAACAGATATTCCTGGGAAAGAAGTGTGGAGGAGAATGCCATGTGAAAACTCTACAGATGCTAGAGTTGGGCAGTGTGTTTGATCATTGTGAAAAAATCATACATTGTTTCATTTGCTTTGTGTAGGAAAAGAGAAGAAAATAAAGAGTTCTTCCAAATGCCTTTGCAATAGTCAGGATTACTAAGTTGTATTGTGTTTACTTCCCATCCAGAAAGGGACGTATACCTGTCGTTTTATTTCTTAATGTACCCTACTCTTACATGAGTAAATTAAAGACAAAGGCTTCAGTTTTTGATCAACTACTGTTATGAAACCTTGAGTACGAGTCTGAGGATCTCTTTAGAAGAGTATTTTTTAACTCTGGATCATGGAGCAGAAATCCTGAATTATTAGGACTGCAGGCAAAGTTGACTACAATGTTAATTGGATAGCATTACTTTATAGGGGTTAGTGCAGTCTGTAGTTGTGGTTAGTTATGTAGTTATGCACAGGAAGTTCCATTTGAACAAGAGGAAGACTTTTTTTAGTATGAGGGTGGCTGGACACTGGAACAGACTGCCCAGAGAGGTTGTGAAGTCTCCTTCCCTGGAGACATTCAAAAGCTTTCTGGATACAGTGACAAGTAACATGCTCCAGGAGACCCTCCTTGAGCACAGGGGTTGGACCAGATGACACCACCGGTGGTCCCTTCCAATCATAACCATTCTGTGCTTCCTTTGGAACCAAAACTCATTTGGTGGACAAGTTGAACAAATGTTTTTTATCCTTACATTGTCAGCAATGCCCTATCTTAATTAGCAAGTACTTCTGATACATTTTTCACTATGCTTATCACTATTACAACTGGATATTTCATAAGAAGCAATGAAATTTATGTTCACAGTAGGATACCTGGTGAAGTGATTGGAATCATATCTCCTTCCAAGTAAAGTTGGACAATGACAATAAATATTAATATACTTGTTAAAAAACAAAACCAACAACCAAAAAACCAACCAAACAAAAAACAAACAGACAAGAAACCAAAACCAAAAAACCACAAAACTACTAACCCAAGGTGTTTGATTCAAAATGCCTGACCCACCACGATCTTATGATTTGCTAAAGTACAATTCCTATCTATTTCTGTCACTGAATGTGAAGTGCTTCTGTCATGCACGATGACATGAAACTAAGCTTAAGCCACCTTGTTGAAACTCCACTGACTTATCTATCATCATAGAAATAAAGTCCAATCTCCCAGAATTCCTTCAATTATACTAACTAAAATTTAAGTTATTAGCTCCTGCAATCTCAGGATTTTTCTTTTGTTTTGTTTCAGGACAGTAGTTATTCTTGGCAGTGGTTCCTATTTTAGTGAAACATGAAAAAGAAGAAAACTCAGCCTAATGTAGGCATATGGCATGGAAGATGCCTTAAGTGTAGCAAACTTCTGAAGGTCTATACTTAGAAAAGGAACCACAAAACAAACCTCAATAGGCTAGGCTCTTAGTTCTGGCTATAAATAGGTGAGATACAACTGCTGCATTAAAAGGAGAGCTTGGAAGGGTGAGGGGAATAGTATTATGGTGGTGACTTTCCTTCCCACTCCTTTCATCTATATTAATCTCTGACTGTCAGGCAACAGCTGGTAATAATCTTTCACTGTGGACTACTATTGGTCTCTGTAGCTGATTAATTTTCTGGCAGTGTTTTTGTGTTCTAAAAATTAGATATCATCTATACTCTTAGCTCTAACAAATTCCTTAGTTTCCCCTCTTCTGGTGAGTGCTCTTTGAGATACAAATGAATCAGGCCATACAAAGATGGAAACTGAGGAGCATAAATACACTAAAGAAGCAGAGATAGGGTTAGACTGATTGGTATCAGGAAACTGTTTAGTGCCTTCCCTTAAGACTCTGAAGAGACATGAGGGAGATGAGCAAACCTGATCCATTGAGTTGCTTTGCTTAGTCTGCTCTATGACACTGAGTCTGTCATGTAGGTATCAGTTGCACTAGTAGATATGAAAGGAAAATGATGAGAGCATGGGGATGCCGGAATAAAACCTGGCAAAGATACTATTACTGGAATAGAAAGAACTATGGAATTAACAAATCTACCATTTTTTTGAGATGATAACTTTAGGAATTAACAAATGCATGTCTGGCACTAGCATAATTTCAGGTCTTTCTGGTGATTTCAGGTAGTAAGCTCAACAAATGGAGAACTCAACACAGATGACCCAACTGCAGGCCGTTCAAATGCACCCATCACAGCTCCTGCAGAAGTAGAAGTAATGGACGAAACCAAGTATGTCCTTGTTTTTGTATTCTTTGGATCTTGTGTGCTCAGCTGCTTCAATATTTTTCTCATATAGTTATTAAAAATATATTGTCTAAACTAATAGCCACTGTTGAGGGGCAAAACTCTAGTGTTCTACTTAGTTTTGTCTTTAAATTTTTAAATGAAAGACTTTCTATAGCTTGTACTTTTAGGCTAAGCCTTCAATAACACAACTCGCTATGCTAGAGAAGTGCTTTGGACAATCTTCTGACTAACAAGAGCGATGTGTGAAAGATGTGAAATTCTTTCTCTATGTGGTATTCTGATTGTCTTTTTTTCCTTACTCTCTTTCTGTATAGCTGCCAGAAAGTGTTGAACATGTGGTGAGTTATACAGCAAAAGCAGGCAGAAATAGCCCCAGAAGCTTTGTTCTTGCTATTGGGTTTAAAACTAATTTCAGAGAACTTTAAAATAAAATGTCCATTTGAAAATCACAAAACACGTTTTAATGGTGTGAAACAATTAACTGTTTTTACAAACAGCTGCCTTCAGGATCTATTCTGCCAGCTTCAAATCCTGCTTGCTTTTAAGTTGTGTAGTCTGTGACATGTTTTATTTCAACCTTTTTAATGGGAACTAGAATATTTTTTCCTACTTGCTATTTTGTTTTAAAGGGGAAAACATTCTTTTCAGATGCTGTAGCATTCAGCCAGTATTTTAACATCTAGAAAATACCTAATAAGTAATTAATGCTAACGAATGTATGAACTTTGCAGAGATAACATTTACAGTTATCTCTGTAAATGAAATATTTACCAGAGTATTGGTCTTTAATAACTGGCTAACTAACCACTAAAATATAACTTCAGGGTTCCTTAAAATTACAATGTAATGAAAGGGAGAAATATTAATGTCAGTTAACTTGGGATGGACAATTAATATTTATGCATTTGAGCGGTAAACTCAGACTTGCAAAATATTCTTGATAGTTAAAGGTAGTATAACTTTCAACATGTTTTATTTTATAATTGTGCCTGGATTAAGATTTTATCATTGTGCCTGGAATAAGGATATGACTCTAGTTTATTGTAAAATAGGGTCACTCATATATGAAAGATACATTAATAGCACAGCAATCCAGTAGGCATTCCTTAATAGTGGTTACTGTTGTAGGGCCTGTTTTCCTAAGTTTTAGAAAAAGGGAAATTTCCCAAAAACCAAACTTTGAAGGTCTGGTGTGTAAGGTTTTATGTGCACGTGTAGTAAATATTGTAGAGAGTGGAGGTGTCTATTGTGCCACATATCTGCACCAGCTTTCTGTAAGCACTGAAAAGAACTAAATTCTTAATCTACCATCTTTGTAGAGTACTGCATTATTATTTAACTGTCAAGAATACAGTTTTCTTGTATATATTTAAAACAAAAAAAGTTCCCAAAGAGCAAGGATGTTGGTAGGCTGTTCATGGATAAATTCCGTGTCCCATCCCTTTGAATAAGCACAGTGGCAGCCTTCTTTATGCTCAGTTCATGTACACACAGGAAATGATTAAATTTCTTGTGTTTTGAATAGTGCTTAGCACTGTTCAACCCATGTTTAGTTATCTACTAACTATTTAGTTATCTTCTTCTAGTTGTCTGCAGAAAGTCAAAAGGTTTCATAGAAGCTGGGATGCTCAGCTGCTGTAGAAGTGTAGAAGTTTATTTTCTCTGATATAAATACATGATTGACAAATATGCTGTCCTTTTTTTGCCAAATATGCTGACCTCTTTTGCCTAGTCTTTACTGATTTCGTTACAGACAAGATAACTAGTCTCAATATCCTACTCTTTAGATAAATCTTCTTTTTTCAAGTATGGAACACTCAAATTAGTTTTCCAGCACTGTCTATTTAAACTGCAGTTTCCTCAGTCCCTGGGGTGTTTTTGGGGGATAGAAGTTGTTTTATATTTTGGCAGTAATAAACATACATGTGCTCTGCTCACCCACACCTGCTCCTCAGCATTGCTAATAAGCATCAATGTATAAGTATACATATTTTTTTCAGAAACAATTCTTTAGAAGGTTTAGGTAATTTTACATTTTAACATAATAGTTACAATCCTAATATGGAAAAGTATTGTGAGACATTTAAACATACATTTATAGATTTTTACACTGCTGAAGAATGTAAGGAAATGCAATGATCACTGTCTTTCTTGTCTATGACATGGACATTTTTGGTTGTAAGGAGACATTGTTTTCCCAAAAGACTCACTCTCTGCCTCTTTCATAATCTTTTCTCCATCTGAAAATATGAACAAAGCTAACCTCGCTTGCTGATATCTTCTATTTATAACACAAATATAATTTAACTGAATATTAGATCTTCTGTCATCATTTCAGTGGAATACTTTTCAGTACTCGGTATATTCAGGATTTTTTTTTCAGTGATTTTTTGTTATTGTCATTTTGGGGCATTTATTCAACACTTCCATTGTTTGATAAATATTTATGTACTTGTAGTATATATTCTAAATCTTATGCCATGTTGTTTTCATAGTGTTGCTGTGCAGCAAGCATGACTTAGCACTAGGTGTCAGGTTTTTGGCATTTCGGTGGTTTTGTTTTGTTTTTTGGGTGTTCGTGGTTTTTTGTTGTTGGTGGTGATTTGTTTGGGTCTTTAAAAAAAGTAACTTTCAGCCCTATTTCAGTTGTCACTTGCTGCAGTTGTAAACCAAGGAGAAAACTAACCTGATCAGTGTTGTGCCTGACATTTGCTGACCAATTGGCCTCTCTTCCCTTTACTCTTTACTAGTCATCAGAACAGCTGGTTCTATGAGACGTGTGATTTGGATAGCCAAAAGGCTCTGCCATGGGAGGACAGAGAAGGGCAAACAGGAAATGATCTGTCCTTTTCACATCTTGCATCCTTTTTGCCATTGTAAACACTTGATACTAATCCTGCAGTAAAATGCTGTCACATGGTAGATGGCAAATATAAAAACACAGCTATCTAAACACAAATGAGAAATTAAGCTGCTTAAACGTGTTGGGTGAAGGCACTGCTCAAGTGGTAGAGAGAAGGATATTTAACAGGAAAAAAATTTTAAAAAGGATGTTTTAAGACGGACAAGAAATGTTCATAACATGCTGAGATTGCTACCTTAGATAATATCTCAAAGGTCAGTTTAGATTGTACAGGAAAAGTTTAGTGTTTTTTGAGTGTTTTAGATGGCTATTATACTGCCTACTCTAGAAATGTTTTATAAACTACAGGTAAAGAGTTTAGCAGTCATTAAATGATTTATGAAAAAAGAAAAAAATCCTTTCCTAGAATTAGAGATTTTTAAAACTTATTATTCTTATATATTTTGCATGCATATTGAATAATATATTTGTAGCCTAATACTATTTAATAATGCTCCATTCTGTAGTTTTAAATATGGCTCCAAGCATATTGTATTATATATTAATGTATTATATATAAGTGATAATAACACCCTCTAGTGACAGAATCCTTAGGAACATGTCTGCATTTCTGTTATGAATTATACTAGTTGAGAGATTATGCACTATGGATCTCTAATTTTAGGGTTATGTTTCCTTCATAAAATTTATTATCAGGCAATGTAGTCTGACCTTTCCTATTCCCGTGTAAATGTGCCTATATGCCTTGGAATGTCTAGTACTTCTAGACTTAAAAATACACATTTCAGTGTATTTCAGTTCACATTTCCAAGACAGTCCTGTGTTTTACAGTTCTTCACGGAATTTACATTCCTTTAACCTTTTTAGATACATATTAATAAGGTATTTATTTTCCTGCACCAAGTAAGAGTCTTCAGCATTTAGTGATTTTCCCTGAACTGGAATACACTTAAATAGTTCTTATAGTTAAAAAAAACCCCGACGGTTAATAGAAGTGGTGCTTTTTGTAGTATTATCGTTCAAATTCCAGAAGACCAGAATTAAAAAGCAGTGGTTTATGTTAGTTAAAGATAGAACTCTTGAATTCTCATTACATATTGTCCTTCTTCTCTGGTTGAAAGAGAAGTAGCAAAATAATAGGCTATGCAGAAGGAATAAAGGACAGTATGAGATTTGCAGCAAGGCTTGGTTAAAATTTTCTGATAAAGAACCAAGAAAACCTCAAGTGTCTTTGAACGACACAGAGGAGACAAGCAGTCTGAATCATTTAAGAAGTGTGATCTGCTTGAGAGGTGCTGCATATAAGCAAAATTTAGTTGAAGAATAAGAGTTAAAATTCTAGATTGTTTTTCTAGAATATAAATTAACGACATGTCTGCCACACTCACTTTCATCTTCCTGCAGTTACTTATGTAACCTGGGTTCTGATGAATCAAGGTAAAATTTGTCTGTGGGCATTCCTTGAGGCCTCATAATCTCAAACAGGTATAAAAGTGATTTACCATCACAGTTCAGGGTAGGATTTCCTCATTTATGTAATCATAGGATAATTCATGTTGAAAGGGAGGGAGCACTGTAAAATGCCCTTTTTTTGGTAGTATATACATATATAAAATCCTTGTGAAAAGATTGGGGTAAAAGAAAGATTAAGCTAAATTGGCGTCCAAAGATCTACAAGTAAACTCAAAGCTTAAGTGATAATGGGTGTTAGTGGGTATAGGCAGATGTTGAAATAAAAGGCTTGGTAGTTAAGGGGGAATTACAGTTACAGTCAGTGGCTACTAGCCTTCTGAACTGATTCTGTCTCTTCTTTTACAAGTACTTTAAAGTTAGTAAATACATTATGATACTTCTGCTAGCTGTAAAAATACTTATCTATGTAGTTTCCCCTACTGAATTTTAATTTTGGGCTTCCTCTTCATCAATAACCAATGTTTTTTTCTACTGAAAGTTATGTAACTCTCAGAGCAGTTCTGGTGTGCCTCTGCCCACTGCTACTTTTTCAATGACTGAGCAACAGGGTGCCTTGGATATTTTGAGAAGGTAACTTCTGTCTCCCCTTACTTTGGATGTTGTTCTCACCTCCTGTAGAACCTTATTTTTAGACCCTCATTCTCCCTGATTTTCAAATGCTTTCTCCATTTCCCATATTCCAAACTAAATTGTCTGGATTTCGTTTGAATTTAAATGATATAAAATGATTGGTGAACCTAAGGATTTATTGATAGGCTATTGATGGAGTACATTTATGTTTTCACTTCTGTTATACTTCATAATTTGAGACCCTTTGGTGTATAGCACTGCAAGTGAGAATTCAATAACCAAACTGCAGAGCTCCATGGGGCAAGCCCTGTTAAGGTGGACAGCTTGCATGTTCACTTTTGATTGCACAGTGTGAACGCTTTAGTATGTGGAAGCTTTACTTTTAAAGGTGGTGTTCAGGAGTTGGGAGTTGCTTAAAATAAGGATAACAGTACTTTCATTGATTGATTTTCTTTGTGTTATTTGTTTCTTTCTTCTTCAGTTTATTTTCAGAAGTACTTTCTGGACTTCTGCCATCCTCCTCTGTATTATCTGTCCCTAGCTCCCTCCAATTCTGTTTCATTTTGTAGTGTTCTTTCAGGTACTTTCAGATGGTGTCTATTTGCTAAGTGAAATTCACAGTATTTGTCAGTTTTAGTTTCTTTCATATAGAACGCAATGAAGGAGAATACTTAAGCTGTGGAGCACTGGATTAGAACATTAATTTTATGTTGTTCATGAATATTTTGTTCTAAAATATTTTGGAGAATAGCCTTGGGGAAGATTTTTCCAAGTGCTGGTTAACAAAAGAAGCTCAAGTTGTTTTCTTGTATTAGCAACAATAGTGTCTTAAGTGCACAGTTTAGGTGACACAATCTTAAGTGCAAGCTTCCACTTGGCATATTACCAGTTAAGGAGTACCCAGGTGATGGAGTGTCCTTTACTCTTACAAACACATTTGTAAGTCAGCCTATAACACCTGTGCTTTTGATACTCTTATCAATACTCTAAACTTAAATAGCTATTTCTATCATAGCTTTTTTTCATTTGATACTTTTTTTCAAAAAAAAGATAAAATGTGTCAAAAATATCTGTACTTCAATTTCACTAGTAAATCAATTATCTGCAATAGAGCTAAATGTATTCTTTTTGGTGCTGGCTGTGCCTGAACTACATACTTAAGTGAAACATACAGTTATCAGTTTAGTTTTGCAGTTTCTTTTTATATCATATGTAATTTGTGTCACACTTGCAGGTGCTGCTGTTTATTCAAGCGGAGGAAAAGGAAAACCATTCAGCGCAACAAATGACTAGAACCGAACAGAACATGGGAAAATGCTTAGTTGTTCAACTGCTGTCTTGTGATCTGAAAAAAAAAAAACAACCAGCAACCAAAACCCAAAGCAGAAACCTCCATAGTAAACACATTTTCCAAGGACTCCATGAGAAACAATGTCATGCCTGTGTGCTTTGATTTGGTTCTTCTGCATTGAACTTTTGTTTCTTTAATTCATCTATTCTGAAAGCTTTAAAATATTGTCAAATAGGAGTGGTTCTTTGACCATCAACATATGGACCAATGAAAGGACGGAAATGAACAGTATCTTGAGCAAAACTGAACTTAAGAGGTATTTCTTCTTTTCTAGGAAGTAGTAGCCATGTCTTAGATGAAGACAGATGTCATAAATCTGTTATTTGAGTTGGTAGCATTGTATCAAAAGAAGTTCTCTTCAAAAACGCAGAAGAAAAATACAGATGCACAACCATATTGAAAAATAATAAAGTCTTAAGATTTATTTTATGACACTTGCATTGTCTTTCTTCTTTTGTCCCAGTATTACTGCTGATACTGTAGCCATATGGTCACTGTCTAGAGATATGGGGGGGAGGCTGATTTAATTGTTGACAGTTGTCTAAATGCTGAAGATACTAATGAACAGAAAATATTTCCAGTAGCCTCTTGGTTTGAAAGCCTGCTTTTCTAATGTTTACAATGAAAATTGTAGTACAGTATAAATTACAAGAGCATTTGTACAAAGAATACAGAAGTTTGTATAGTTTAAGCTGTGCTTCTAATAATGTTAGCAAGATTGAATTACCTTAAAAAGAGATCTACAGAGCAATTATAAAAGGAGAAATAAATGTGAATCTGGTTAAAGTGTAATCAATATTAAAGCCTGTATGTTCACTAAGGTAACTGATGATTGACATCATCTTTAATTTGAAAATATGGATGTGCCATGAAAAGTTAGAGATGTATTTGTAAATTATTTTGCTCTTTGATTTAGAAAACAAATGCGATGCAAGTGAGTTAGACTTCTCTCCATACTAGCCCATAGCACCCAAAATTTCCTATGATTATTTTCTTGGAAGTTTCTTGTCTTGCAGTGTAAGGTAGGATGGCAAGGATGTGTCAGGTACTTCTCTACAGTCTTGTGAAGTGCTTGCAATATGAGCAAACCAACAGTTCTGTAGACAGGACAGCCCATTTTACATTTTCTTTTTCAGAAAATATATGCTTCTTTTAAAGCCATAAGGACTGAATTATGCGTTTGTCATGTTTAGCTGCCAGTTACTAGAGAAGGAGTGTGCGAGATGGAAGTGACTAGACAGATTTATTGACCAAAACTGAGATTATCTCCATTTTTTTATAATTCTTCCAGTTGTTTTTTTTTTTTTTATCCACACATGTCTTTTGGCATACTTATTTATTTTTAATCTGTTTTATGGTGGTATTTAAAATGTATATTACAATAAATGCAGATTTTTGAATTAATCATTGCATTTACAGGAATTTTAATTGTATCTTGTAATTTATTTTTCCTTACAAACCAAAAGTGTATTTTATTGTTTGGATTGTGTGCTCATATTATACATCGATATGCGTTGTTATTTGTGTTCATGATCTCAAGTGTTTGTGTTAGAAAACCTGAATTTGATCTACAAAAACACACTGTATAACAGGTCATAAGTTTTCCACTCCACCAGTCTGTGTTATTGATTATTTCAAACTCATGAAGTTACTTCTTTGTCTTTATTTGAGCTGAAAAATAGGTTACTTGACCATTCTCTTATGAAAACACGTCCTTCTTTGTAGTACTTGACCAAATTTGTTGCTTTGTACATGTGGTATGTACACCTGATGAGTTTTATTCTCAGAGGTTTTTGATCTATACAGTGTTTGTATGATCTGAACTCCATACACATGAAAAAGTATGAAGAGTATGGACTTAAAATGATCAAATATATAAAAACTCTTTATTTACTGAAATGACTAGTATCTAGGCACTTGCTTTTCAGCAGTTTTTTTAAGTGCTTGACTTAAATGCTGAAGAAGGTTTTCTTCTAGCGAAGCAGTCAACACTGATATAGGTATGCCAATATGATTTGTATCTAAAGATGAAATACATCCCTGTTTAAATGTAAGACAAAAAATAAAGATAGTTTTGTAAAATTTGCCTTCCCCCCCCCTTTCCTACAGTCCTAGATGAAATAATGATAGCTCTTTTTTTAAGAATTATTGAACAGATTTTATCTTTTTGGATGGCAAGGAATTTGAAAACATGATACTCATAATGCTACCTTGACTTGCAGTTACAGTTATGTTTGATTCGTTAAGAGGTGTTACTGTTATATGATTTAATAGACCTGATAATAGCAGTGGAGTGAAGAAACTTCGATGCACACATTTGAAATCTACTCATAGATAAAGTCTAAGCTGGTCTCTGCCACCTGGAATAAGACCTGAAGAAGTCTAGAAAATTCATCAAAAGATGTTTTGGATTAGAAGAGACCCTTAAATAACATCTAGTCCAAACACAAAACACCACTACTCCCCTCCAGGTATGGGTATGGAAATCTTTCACTGAATCATGTAGCTCAAAGCCCTATCCCACCTGATTTTGGATGTTTCCAAGGATGGGGCATCCACAACTTCTTTAGGCAACCTGCTCCAGTGTCTCACCACCCCCATTTAAAAAATATCATCCTTACATCCATTTAAATGTATCCTTTTTCAGTTTAATCTGTAATTTCTTGTTCTGTCACTACAAACCTTGATAAAAAGTCTCTCTCCATGTTTCTTATGTAAATATTGAAAGGCCACAATAAGGTAGTACCAGAATCTCCTTTTCTGCAGGCTGAACAACCCCAACTCTCTCAGCCTTTCCTCATAGGAGAGGTGTTCCCATCCTCTCATCACATTTATTACCATTTCTGCACTTTCTTTGAGAGGTTCAGGTGTTTCTCCTGCTCAGAACCCCAGGGCTGGGTGCAGCACTCCAGGTGGGGGATCTTGGCAGAGCAGAGTGGAGGGGCAGAGAATCCTCTCCTTGCCCTGATGGCCTTTGATGCAGCCCAGCATACGATTGGCTTTCTGTGCACCTTGTAAGCGCGTGTTGCCTGTCTGATTTTTCATCCACCAGTATCTCCAAGTCCTTCTCCTCTGCTCTTAAACTCTTCATCCCCCAGTCTGTAGTGATACTGGAGATTACCCTGAGCCAGGAGCAGGATGTTGAACTTGTCTTTATTGTCATTCAGAAAGTTTGGATGGGCCCACTCCAGAAGCCTGTCAAAGTCCTAGAGCACCTTTTAATAAAGGTGCTAAGCAAACTGAGTAGAAAAGCTGTACTCTTAGGTCTGTTTGTAACTAGAGGTGATCTCATGGGTGAAGTGATGACTGGTGTCTGTCTTGGCCACAGTGATCATGAAATTGTTGAGTTTAAGATATTTGACACTATGAAAAAAACTGTCAGCAGAGATGCTACCCTGGATTATAGAAGAGCAGGCTTTCGGCTGCTTTCAAGCATATTTAGGTCCAGACACCCCACTGAAGGTGTTGTTTGTTTATAGAGGAGGACTTGTGGGTGATGTGGTGGTTGGAGGCCTTGGTCTTGGGCACAGTGATCACAAATTAGAGTTTTCGATTCTCAGAGAAGTAAGGAGGAGGGTCAGCAGAGCTGCCACTTTGGACTTCTGGAGGGCAGACTTTGGCATGTTTAAGGGAGTCGCTGACAGAGGGAGGCAGTCTTGACTGGCAAAGGAGTCCAAGAAGGCTGAACATTCTTCTAGAAGGAAATCCTAAAGACTCAGTACCAGGCTGTCCCCATGTGGCAAAAGACAAGCCAGTGGGGAATAAGATCAGCCTGGCTGAATAGAGAGCTTTGTCTGGAACTCAGGAGAAAAAGGAGAGTTTCTGACCTTTGGAAAAAGGGCCAGGCAACTCAGGAGGACTACAAGGGTGTTTTGAGGTTAGGCAGGGAGAAAATCAGAAGGGCCAAAACACAATAGGGCATAATCTAGCTACTGCCATAAAAGACAATAAAAATGTTTCCATAAATGCATGAAGAGCTGGAGGGCTAAGGAGAATATCCCTCTTTTATTGGATGTAGGGGAAAACACAGTGACAAAAAATGAGGAAAAAGCTGAGTACTCAGCACTCAGAAGTGGAAGACAGGGATGGGGAGCAGAATGAAACCCCCATAATTCAAGGGAAAAGTTGTCAGTGATCTGCTACACCCCTTGGACACATACAAGTGTATGGGACTGGATGTGATTCACGGCTCACTGTACTGCTTTTAATTATTCACCAGCAGCCCTTGCTAACTGGAAATACTCCAGTTTACTGGAGGTTAATAATGTGGTGGATTAACCTTGGCTGAATGCCAGTTGTCCACCAAACTGTTCCTCTTCTCAGCAAGATGGAGAAAGAAAGTAAAAAAGAAAGTAAAATGCAAAAACTTTGTGGATTGAGGTAGGCAGTTAACTAAAGCAAAAGTGAAAGGTTGTGTGCAATCAAAGATTTTAGTCTCTAATTCCTATCAGAAAGTGATGTCTTCTGCTTCCCGGGAAGCAGTGCTACAGTGTGTGTAGTGGTTGCTCTGGAAGACAAACATTGTAAATAATAAATTGCTCCTGTCTTTCTTCCTCCTCTTAGCTTTTTCTCAGAACAGACATCATATGGTATGGAATACCCTTTTTTCAGTTGGGGTCAGTTGTCCTGTTTATGTCCCCTCTCAAAGTTTTCCTGTCCCCAGCCTGCTTGGGGCCAGAATGTTGGAGAGACAGGCTGGTGCTGTGGAGGCACTGCTCAGCAGTAGCCAAAGCACCACTGAGTTATCAAAATCTTTCTAGCTACCAAAGAATTAGTTGCCAACCTTTGAAAACACAGAGATGGGAGAACTGAGACTTGTGCTGGTACAAGACCAACATTGGTCCTGAGGAGGTTTACCGGGCATTTGAAGATTGACATCTTTCAAAATTATTATTTTATAAGTGAGTAGGACATTTCTTTATCTGAGAACTATGAGGAGAGTGTGTCCTGCTGATGGAAATTATTTCCACCTGCTGAAAGTTCAAGGCTGAGGCTGAAATCAAAGCAGAAACAGTATGGTTGTATTTGTGTGGGTTTGTGTGGCAAGGTTGTGGTAGTAGAGGGGCTACAGGGGTGGTTTCTGTTACAAGCTGCCTTAAGCTTCCCACATGTCCAACAGAACCAATGCCAGCTGGCCCCAGAACGCTCACCGCCAAGCCCATCAGTGTCAGCGGCTGAGCCGCTGAAATAACAAACTTAAGAAGGGGAAGAAGTACCTCTGCAGGAGCAATTGCTACCAGATAAGGAAGGAGTAAGAATATGTGGGAGAAACCCAAGACACCAAGGTCAGTGAAGAAGGAGGTGGGAAGGTGCCCCAGGCACCAGAGCAGAGATTCTCCTGCAGCCCCATGGTACAGCCCATTGTGAGGCAGCTGTGCCCCTGAAGCTCGGGGAGGTCCATGGTGGAATACAGATTCACCTGCTGCCTATGGGGGACCCTGCACTGGAGCTGGTGGATGCCCAAAGGAGGCTTTGACCCCTTGGGAAGTCTATGCTAGACTGGGGTCCTGGTAGGACTTGTGGCCCAGTGGAGAGAGAAGCCCATGCTGGAACAGGTTGGCTGGCAGGGCTTGTTAACCCGTGGGGAACCCACGCTGGAGCACTTGATGAAGAACTGCAGCCGGTGGAAGCACTCACACTGGAGAAGTTCAAGGAGGACTGTCTCCCATGGAAGGGACCCTACGCTGGAGCAGATAAAGAGTGTGAGGAGCTTCCCCCCTGCAGAGAAAGGAGAGGCAGAAGCAATGTGTAATGAACTGAGCAGTCCCTGTTTTCTGTCCCCTTGGGATGGAGGAGGTAGAGAAATCAGCAGTGAAGCTGAGCCTAGGAAAGAAGGGAGAGGTGGGGGGAAGGTGTTTTAAGTACATTTTGTACCACTTGGAAGGACACAAAACTTGCATTACTGCTGAATTAGGTCTTGCATGGTGTGCTTTGGGTTTTTTTGGGTTTTGTTTTTGGTTGGTTGCTTTCGTGTGTGTGTGTGTTTTTGGGTTTTTTTTGCTTGTTTGTTTATTTTAAATAAATTTCCTGCTATGGGTGCTAAAATACTGTGTTTCAGTAGTGCTGCAATGCTGCCACTTAGAGTGAACATTTGAAAGTTCTTACTATATGTGCTTTGTAACTAAAACCATTATTTTTAAATAAAATATGCTTGAGAAATATCACCAGGAATTGAACAAGTGCTTCAGAAAATGCTCCATTTTGTAGCTAAAATGTGTTGCTTAAAAAACCCCAAACAAATAACGTGCACACAATCCCAACCCAATGGCTCATCTTGTGTTAAATATATTGAACTGTTGTAAATGTTGACACACTAGGAAAGTTCAATAGGTGGTCTACAAAAAATACTTTACCTTTGTTTTTTAAAAACTATCCTATAAATATTTTTATGATTTACAAATTGTTGCTATTCAATTGTTCTAAATAATACAGTAGAGCATTTTCTATGCAATAAAGCATGGAAACACACAGAGCACAAATGGTATCTGCATATTTCTAAATGCATTTATCTACTTAAAAGAAAAGCAACTGATATTTCTGACTAGAAAAATGCACTCAAATTTTCAGTAGCTGTCTATTCATGACAGCAATATCTAATGTTCTGATTCTTCCAGTAACTTTGGAAGTTTAATGTACAAATGTATAATGCAGAAATTAACACAGAAGCCATAGTTACTGTGTACTGATGAGCAGCTAGAAACTGAGATACTAGTGTGCAGATAAAACTGAATTAAAAATCAACCACATCTTTCATCATGGAACTAGAACTGTGCACTTATTCATCTCGTTTAATAAGAACATGACGGTTAACAGCGTATAGATCTCTTTGGGATCCTTTCTTTGCTTACTCCAAAAATGTAAGATTTTGCCAATGGGATAAGAATACATTAATAAAGCTCAGTCACAGACAGGCCTGAGCCTCACTGTTTTGGTCTGATTTGGTTGTGGGGGTTTTTTTGTTTGTTTTTGTTTGTTTGTTTGTTTGTTTGTTTTGTTTGTGTGTTTGGTGTTTTTTTTACTGTATTGCTCAATAAGTTTTAAATCTGTATATTTGATATTTTTTTCCCCCATATGTCAGGGTGGTGCCATGTACATATCTATTTTCCTGATCTGAAAGAAAGAAAAGGGAGGTGGGGAAGAAAGCAACTTGAGGAAACCTTCTCTTATAGATGATTTTAGTGATGAATTTAAAATGCGTGCCACAACTGAAAAACATGAAGCATCACATTTCCTTTCATGGGAAGCTGGTATGACCTTCTCTGTAGCAGGTAGTGTTATTTCTACAGTTAAGTATACTACACTTTCAGCCAAGTAGTTGTGGAGCAGAAAGCTTAGCATGAATAAATACAGATATAAATTGTCAGGTCACATTTCAGTGAGAGTTCATGTTAGGCAGTAATAAAAATATAAGAGCTTACAATGAAATAAAATTCTTATTGTAAAGATCAAACCTGCCTATGACAGTCTTTTAAGGAAAGCTGTTGTACTGAAAAGACTATAATTTTGTTTTAATAGAAGTAACATGGTACAGCAAAACTGGGGCATTTCTGATGGACAAATGTGTTATGAATTAGGACCTGATTCAGTAGAAAAATGGCATCTACTTCCATGTGTATGAACGTACTGTACAAGAAAAACTGTCTTTAAACATGAATGTTGCTCTTAGATCAAAGCAAAATAAAACCAAAGCATAGATATATAGTCAACTGTTATAATTTTTAGCTTTGAGATACCCGTGCACTGAACTTTATAGTTGCTGAAGTGATTTAAATTCAAAAACATTCCAGTTTAGCAGAGGTAAAATGTTAGTTTATGGACATTATTGATACTGTGCTAGTTTGTACCTTTCCTTCAGTAGGCACACTAATGTAAGAGCAGTGTAGCAGTGAGACATCATAACCCACGAGAGAAGGTTCACAGCTAAAAGCACAAAATCAGTTTAAATGGAAACTCAGCAGATCACTTCTAATCAGTGTGTCGTGAAGATACAAAGTTGTATGACTCAATAGGTGTGAAGCTTTTAATGAAGTATGTTTAAACTAAGATGGCTTATCAGAATCCACAAGCAGTCTCAGCATAGACAGGACACTTTTAATGAATTCTTGTGATTTTTTTTTCAAATGCAGTTTTTCCAAATATGATTAATTCAAATTAAGAGTGAAAACAGGTAAGTTTTTGAAAGTCAACATACAAGATCAGCCATGTTGCAGCAGACTGACTGTGTACTGAGCAGAATAGTCTGTCACTAGTAATGTTCACCATCAGATACCTAAGAAAGAATATGAGAAAATGAAAGATTATGTTAATACTTCTCCCAGTACTCATCTCTCACAACATTACACAGTTCAGGAACTTTTTCAGTCACAAGCAGTATTTATCAGTTTATTAACCTCAGTGAATTTTGGGTTTTCTTCTGTTAAGTTGTCTGATTGCTTGGTTTAAGTCTTGGGAAAACTTTTTAAATATAATTTTTTTGCCATCTAAAAAAATGCATCCCATATTTCCTTTTAAACAACAATGTAAATTTAAACTGTAGTTAGAGAAAATGCTATTAACTACCATTATGCATATGTGTTTGTAACTAATCCTAACTTTTTTTTTTCCTTTTTGTCTGTCTTCATTATGCAATTTTCCCTCAGGCTTCCACTTCTATTTCAGTATTCATTTTAACCTGTGTATTCATTGACACAAGGCCTTGTCCCGCCTTTACCTACAGTGTGAAGTACTGTGCTACAGCACTAATATTTACAGAGGAAATACTATCTTCTGAGGCTATATGTACAAAATCTCAGTAAAACCAAACAGAATACAAGTTTTTTGCCCCCTGCCTTAATGTCGTAAAACTCTAGAGAGCACCTAGTAATAATGTAGCTTCATAAATGTTGTATTGTCTGCTTGCTTATTATGTATTTGCGATTGACTATGTATGATCCTTCCATGGATAATGCTTGGTAACAGTCTGGCTGGTGATGGGTTAAATTTACAGATATGCAAATCAGTTGATTTAGACCATCCTCTTTCTGGAAGGGCAAGATACACTTCAATGCAAGCTGTCTACTCAGAAATGATGCACAAAGAAAAGCATCACTGAGCTCACTTAGATAATCTGACTGTTTTACAGGCTGGTAGAAAAACAGATGCTTTCTGTCACGTCTCCATATTTCTCATCAGGCAAAAGCGGTAAAAATGGTTTTTTAACATTCTTCTGCCCAAACTGTTTATTTAAGTTTGTCTAAGGAAAGCTTTATCACCCATTTTAGACATAGTTTTTTTGAAAGTGAACTGGACTTCTGTATTTTGGATATTCTCTACTAACTAGCTCACAGGAATATTGCGAAGAGGCTTGCCTGCAAATTTTTTGAGATGGTTACATGATGAGCATCGAGTGTGTTTGTACCTCTCTGATACCTGAGACTTGTGCAGTATATATAATAACTTGAATTATGTGCCCAATACAACTACAAAGTCCTTACCTTTTTAATTTTTTTTTTTCCTTGGATGATGTGTGTCAGTCAGCTTATTTTAGGAAGTGACAGGAGACTTCTCACTGGGCAGGAGGATGAAACGTACTTAGTAGATGTTTTGAGTGACTTGTATGATAGACATAGGCCGTGGTCCAAGATACACTGAAAGAATCAGTAATTTTTCTGGTCTTTTCATTGAGGCGAGGCTTGCC
The DNA here is from genome assembly GCA_013397135.1 of Pachyramphus minor. Classification (NCBI taxonomy): domain Eukaryota; kingdom Metazoa; phylum Chordata; class Aves; order Passeriformes; family Tyrannidae; genus Pachyramphus; species Pachyramphus minor. The sequence continues at coordinate 49,880 of VYXB01004871.1, forward strand.
TGGTTTAAATTGCCGTGGGTGTCTGCTGCATTTTGTTACACTTCTGGCTGCCGTAGCTGGGTTGACCTTCGGGTGCCCAGCAGATCCGAGGCAGCTCGGGCGACAGTGTCCGCACAATGGAAGAGCTGCTCTGACGGTCGAATCCTCAAGACAGAGGTGAAGCTGAGCAAAGGAATCCTGCACTGCTCTCATCTCATTCCCCTATCCCTCCCTCCTCTCACCTCCTCTGCGGGCCCACCGGGAAAGGAGGGCGAGGGTGTGGTAGCAAGGCTCTGGCTAGCCGAGCCGCTGGATGTGCCGCTGGATGTGCCACTGGATGTGCCACTGGATGGCAGCATTGACTATGTGTTGGACCAGAAGGCACTGCCGGGGCCGGGCTGGGCTCTGGTTCAGCCTCGTTAAACATCAGCCGGGTAAAAGATTGATTGCAATGCAAATGTATTTATAACCACTAGAGATAGTCACCTTCCACCCCAATTAGCCTTTGAATTGATTTAGTGAGAAAAACATCTATTATGGAATAAAAGTCTTAGAGATTAGTGTTGCATTATTTCACTACATTTGAAATAGCTGTAGGTAAGAGAGTCTTACAGGCATCAATAAGCTTTGATATTATAAAGTGCTTTTAGGCTACATCAGAAGCAAATTACAAGTCAAAGGTATATTTGCTGAGTAAAATATAAATACAGGTATGTTCGGTATGCTGGGACTTTGTAGTACTTACAAATTCTAGTTTATAACATTTTTCTTTCTTTATTAGGTATTAGTTCACTGATTACAAAAATGTGCTTCTTTCTGCAAGCTAATAGAAATCAATTGTGTTTTGAAGTGGTCTGATTTTTTTCCTCTTTTCCCTTCTTTCCAAAGACCTGGAGTGAGAGGAATGGTGGTGATTCTTTCCCTGGAGTATGAATCTTCGGTACACCCTGATGTCTGACTAGTGTTGCTAGGAAAGAACCCAGGAAAGAAGAGAGTTCTGTACTTGAAATTATTGTAAGGAGCTGGTCTGGTTTAATGCTTCTAATTTAAAGACCTAATTTATATCACACTGAGTTTCAGTTAAAGGTGAGAAGTGTTATTTCTTTGAGAGGCAAAATTTCCCTGATATTTTATAATATTGCACTGGTTTTGCTGCTTTGATGTAAATTAGCTTCCTTTCTAAGGAGTACAATGTGAACAAACAGCCTTTGAAAACAGAACTAGAGCTGTAGCTGGATGCTTCCCAATTCAGATTCCACACCTCCCACCCTTCCCCCCTTCCCATTGTAAAATCTGTGCAAGTCTTTGCTTTCTATTTATGTATTCATTTGTGTTTATATAAAGGATGAAGCTTAATGAAGTCTGTACAGTCACAGCAGGATAAACCACTGTGAGATCAGATGTGGCCCTGTGCCACATCTGGCCCCTGTGTGTGACAGCAAGACCTTTGAGCTGTGAGTGTTCTTATTCTCTGTATTGTTCCTCAATCCATCTTTATTTAATCCATAGCTTATATGGTTAACACCATTAAACAGAACAGGTAATTTCAAAATACACTACTGGCTTTTAACATTTTGGGAAAAATGATAACTTATTGTGCTCTATATGACCATAGAAAAATATTTTATGCAATCCAGAATGCTGGCTTTGAGGGCTCCAACTACAAAGACCACCTTCCCTTCACTCCCCACAGCATCTATTGTGACTGTTTCAAAGTCTAGTATGAAATTTACCTGAATTCATAACAAATGCTTGTATCCAGATGACAAAATATTTTTATTGATGCTGAGCAAAACCATTTCATTCCTTGGTATGAAATTTTAAATATATTTCAGATATTTGTATTTATAGTATGCTTTCTGACATTTAAACAAATTGCATGGGGACAAAGAAAAATGATAAAAGAGGAGACAAATTAGCAATGTTTGCCAAGTATGTCTTTGAATGCACAACAGGACTGAAAGGTTTAAAAATTTAGAATGTGCTTTAAAAATTGGAAGAAAAAAAGTTAAGTGAATAATTTTACTTCCAGCTTCTTTTGTATTCCTCCTTTGGATATCGACAATGCGCTGCAGCATTGATACCAGATAATACAATGATATCCCACTTAGTCATGGTGAAGCATGCTTGACAATCTATCAAAAATCAGCTGGAAGCAAAACCTCCTGAAGGCAGCCTAGATCTGATGGGATTTGTCTTTGTGTGTGTGTACATAAGTGCGAGATACACGACATTTAAACATAAATGGCATGCATGCAAAATACACTGGAATGTAAAATATATATTGTACATTCTGCAAAATATTTGCTCCTGAATATTTCCAATTCTAAAGAAATAAACAGTCTGATAAAAATAGAATCCAGGGAGCTAATATTGGCATTGATTTTTAATTTACACAGAAGTTATTGCAAATATATATCAGTGTCAATTAAAGCAGTTTCATTGCTTACAACATATAGGAAATCAGATTCCATAATTACATTTGCCATGCGTATGGTAGCACTGCTTCTAAGGTTCAAAGGCCACTAACAATTAGCATAAGATTTAAAATTAAATTACACTAAATATTGTTCACTATAATTGCTTGAAAATTTGACAGGAGAGTATAAATGTTAAATACAAAGAATATATTCTGGCAGCAAACCTCAGTTGTCTTTTCCCCTAAGGTTTTAATTTTTAGATGTTTAATTTTGTATTTGGTTCATAGAAAATAGTTTATATTGTGCCTAGGTAACCAGATAGAACTTATTTACCGTATAGACAAGACTTTATGCAATGTTTGTAGTAGCCTGGGAACACAGCAGTGTGGATAAGATTAATAAAAAGACAAATGTAGTAATCTGCCACTGGTTAAACATTTCAATGGATAGCAACAAAAAAAGTCAGTTCAGTCATAACTGTAGGGTTGTATTTATATTTGTTGGACTTTATGGTCTTATTTTCCCACACAGAAGTTTTTAATTCAATTTCTTCTCAAATTGTATCATATTTTTAGTCATTTAAATGAATCTCTGTATGAATTCAAAGTTTAGTGGATGCTTTTCTGAGGAAGAAAATATAAAAATGTGGAAAGCCTTTCTGCAACGATATAACTTTAAAGCAGGTATTCTGATAGCAGAAAGTAGATGCAAAGAAGAGACACTACTTCAATTTTCTCTGTAGATACAGTTTGAACACTTATGGAATGGTTTCAGCAATTAATGATATGAAGATAGGAGTATGACACCGAGGAACCTACCCTGATTGATCTTTGTCTTGTGCCCTGATTGGCAATCTCAGATGTTTTAAGAAGATCTGCACAGCCAGCTGAATATGGGAACTATGCCCTTTATACAACTGTGGAAAAGGAATGGAATAGACTTGGGCCTATTGTTGGAAGGCATTGTTAATCCTTCTTTAAATGAGGGCAAGCTGTCAGCTGTTCTCAGAAATGTGATGGTTCAGCCTCTCAAGGTCTGTGAAACTGTTGCTTGATGCTAATATCATATTTAGTTGTTGTCAGGTGTCTCAGAGATTGAAAAATATTACAGTCTATAGTATTTCCCATGCATTGCTTAAAGCTACTTACAGCTAGAGAAAAACAGGAATATGGCTAGAAGTTAGTTAGCTTAAAAGCAGCCTAAATAAAGAGGCAGTTTTCAGAAGATGGAAACTTACAGAAATTCACTTGAGTGAAGTTTTCAGACTGTACATGAGACTGAAAAAAATATATCCATGTCCAAAATTTGGAGAGAGGGAAGTGTCACAAAACATGAAAACCATTGATTCCTCAGAATGTTTCTTCCTTCTTAACAATGGATGTTGTTAGAGCACTTTGGTTAAAACTTAAAAACACATAGGAATTTTCCATGTTACACAACATAAGCAAACAAGCCTTGAGCTGAATAAACAAGGCAACACAACATTGTCTGCATTAGTGTACTACATATTTCTAGGGGAATGCATAAGGAAAGTATTAGCAAATTCTGTAAGGAAGAATCTACACTTGGTTAATCTACAAGAGTCTGTGTGAAGAGTACTTCTAATGTGAGGAGAACACAGGTCAAATACCATAATATTTTTGTCCATATTACTATATTAATGAGAAACTAAACTATTCTTCAACTTCTAGTTAAAGATAAAATGTGCATTATTTAGGCAATAAGGTATTTTTCTATTTCCTGTATAGGAAAGAAGGATTATTTTTAGAAAGTGTTGAACTGCCATCAGTGAACTAGTGCTTATAGTGTACTTACCAAATAGGTTATTTGGCATTACTGTGAAGTGTTTCTAGATGAAATTTGTGGTAAAATTAACATGTGTTAATCTCAGTGAAGACATTATTTCTACTAGAAAAGTAAATGAGTTTGAAGAAAAGTTGAAGCAAACTCTCGAGAAGCACCATGAAGTTGCAGATTGATGATGATATTACATGTGAAGAGGTAACATCACAATTGTAGTCCAAAAATGTAAAAGATTTGTTCGTTAGACAATCAAAAGCTGTGTTGACACCAGAAGATTATTCTAAAATCACAAAAACAACATTGTAAACTTCTGTGTATATTGATTGCTAGAAAGTAAATAGATTGTCAATGCAGATAATGGGACACTATATGAATTACTTGAATTGCTAAAGTATATCTCTTCTAACATTGGGTCAAGTGTGTGTGCACCTTATTACAAATTGTATAGTAATCACTTTATAAAAGCAAATATCGTGGAAGATTTTCTTTTTTTTTTTTGGATCTACAGAGGAATTAGGAAATAATACATGTTGAGTGTCCAGCCTGAGTGAGAGAACAGGTGATCAAACCATATAAGAAGAATGGACTTGAGAAAAACAATACAGAGGTGTTTTGAAGATTTAAAAAATCAAGAAGATTCAATCAGAGGTTAAATTTTTTAAAAATAAGATTACTGTATGCTCCTTTAGCAGAGAAAGAAGTAAAGTTATATTTCTCATTAATGTTTTGACTGACAGAGAATATTTTGGTTTAGATGATATTACTATAATCAGTGTCCTCTGTGCTGTATTTCTTGAGAAACACACAATTCTCTGTTGCTCTCTCTCCCCACTTTCCTTTAGTATTGTCATGTGTTTTACCAGGGATCAACCCTTTTTCTCGAACTCCCCCTTCACACAACCACTATAAGTTGAGAGAGGTTTCATACAGACAAAATAGAGGCTTGACATAAGAGGTATAATACTAAGATTTATTACTAGCCAGATAAAAACTAAGAAATAACGTATACTACAACAGTACTAATTAAACTAGATTATCTTATGAAAAAAAAAGTGGTAAAATCATCAGAAGTATTTACAAAAGCATTTCTTCCCTTTTGTATCAGTCTTAGGGGAAGAAAGGTTCTTCCTTTGAAACAATTACTGCAGCACTTGTAAAGTGTCTTTCCTGTTACCTTGAGGACAACAGGTTCAGTGTGTCAGAGCTGGAA
>VYXB01004871.1:61556-112266 GCA_013397135.1 Pachyramphus minor
GACCCCACTAGTGACCGGCTGCCAGCTGGATGCAGCCCCGTTCCCCAGCACTCTCTGGGCCCGGCCCTCCAGCCAGTTCCTAACCCAGCACAGAGTGCCCCTGTGTAAGCCATGGGCTGCCAGCTTTTCCAGGAGTAAATTATGGGAGACAGTGTCAAAGGCTTGGCTGAAGTCTGGATAGACCACATCCACAGCCTTCCCCTCATCCACCAGGTGGGTCACCTGATCATAAAAGGAGATCAGGTTGGTCATCACACGTTGTCTCTGACACTCCTTTCTCCTCAGGGAGAGTACTCCTCACACTCTTCCCCTCTTTTGTCATGGTTCCCTTCCAGGAGGTGCAGTTCTTCAGGCTGCTCCATTGTGGGTTTCTCATGGCGTGACAAGTCCTGCCAGCAAACCTGCTCCAGCTTGTGCTCCTCTTTCCAAGGGTCACAAGTCCTGCAGACGTCTGCTGCAACACAGGCTTCCCACAGATTCACAGTCTGCTTTCAAACATCCACCTGTTCTGAAGTGAGGTCATCCCCGTGCTGTAGGTGGATCTCCACTCTCCCATGGACCTCCATGGGCTTCAGGGGCACAGCTGCCTCACCGTAATCTATACCACAGGCTGCAGGGGAATCTCTGCACGAGCATCTGGAGTACCTCTACTCTCTTTGTGGCACTTTGTGATATGTTTGAGTAGGCATGGGGCTATGACGNACAGTGTCAAAGGCTTGGCTGAAGTCTGGATAGACCACATCCACAGCCTTCCCCTCATCCACCAGGTGGGTCACCTGATCATAAAAGGAGATCAGGTTGGTCATCACACGTTGTCTCTGACACTCCTTTCTCCTCAGGGAGAGTACTCCTCACACTCTTCCCCTCTTTTGTCATGGTTCCCTTCCAGGAGGTGCAGTTCTTCAGGCTGCTCCATTGTGGGTTTCTCATGGCGTGACAAGTCCTGCCAGCAAACCTGCTCCAGCTTGTGCTCCTCTTTCCAAGGGTCACAAGTCCTGCAGACGTCTGCTGCAACACAGGCTTCCCACAGATTCACAGTCTGCTTTCAAACATCCACCTGTTCTGAAGTGAGGTCATCCCCGTGCTGTAGGTGGATCTCCACTCTCCCATGGACCTCCATGGGCTTCAGGGGCACAGCTGCCTCACCGTAATCTATACCACAGGCTGCAGGGGAATCTCTGCACGAGCATCTGGAGTACCTCTACTCTCTTTGTGGCACTTTGTGATATGTTTGAGTAGGCATGGGGCTATGACGTTGATTATGGAGGTGTTTTCCAAACTTAATGGTTCTGTAATTCTATGATTCACTTGGTGCTCACAGGGCTGTTACTTTCTCACTTCTTTCTTCTTTGGCTGCAATTGTTTCTGCGCAAAAATTCTTCCCCTCTTAAATCTCTTATCCTAGAGGTGCTACCACAGTCGCTGATGGGCTTGTCCTTGTCCAACGGTGGGTCTGTCTTGGACCCGCCTGGCATTGGCTCTATTGGACATGGGGGAAGCTTCTTCCAGCTTCCAAGCCACCGTTGTATCTCACCTGTTACTGAAATATTGCTGGATAAATCCAATACATATTTACTTGAAAATAGAATACTTCTTTTTCTCATCTTTGCCAGCTTAGAGATTATATTGAGACACATTTGTCATCTCTTTCTTTCAATGATTTTTTGTTGGTGTTACCCTGCTTCCTTTGCAGCTTAAATATGTGATCTCTGTCACTTAACTGTTCCTCAGATAGTGCTATTCTTGAGGCTTCTTTCTACAAAATGTATTATTATTATTATTGGAATTTTGGCTGCAATAGCATTAGTGTTTTTTTGCAGTGTGTAGTATGGGGTTCTGTGTATGGGGCTTGGTTGACAGCTGACTTTAAAATGTAACAAATGTATCAAATATTTCAGAAACACTTGAACATGTAGTACTATGTGCATATTTTGAAACCTAAAAATATGAACTGAACAGATTTTTTTATTTATTTTTTTTTTTAGTGTGCATATAATGCAGTTGGATCATGTTCCTTAGGTATGCAGTTATGGTTGTGCTACTGCTCATAAATGAAATTTTGAAATAGAATGTTTGATTTTGAATTAAAAGTCAGGGCTGGCTAACTAAATAAATAAATTTACCCCTTCAAATAACAGTAACAGAAGTTGTATCTTAGAGTAGGTGCCAGTCTAGGTACTTTGAGCACTCTAACAAACTAGAAAGTCAAGAGCAGATGAGCAAAAAAGCTAATAGTCATACTTTTTCATCAGTTCATTATGTACACATCTCACTGTTAAAAGACCTAGAAGGTAAAAGGAAGATATCTGTTTGTCAGTTCCCTTCATTCCCACCAAAAGATTGGTCAGTTTCAAGCAAATTTGAACCCAAAAGTTAGACTTCTCCACAATAATTAAATTAATTCAAAATCCATGAAAATCAATGAAAAGAGAGCAGTGGTGGGAACAGCAGGAAGAGTTTAAACATTAGCCATTCGTTGGTACCAGCTTCAGCAAGCACATGATCCTCACTGCTGGCGGGGTAGGAACTGAAAAGAATATTAGCTTTATTGTTGTTAAAGAAAGATCAAAGAAAACTGTAGGAAAAAGTCTCAAAATTTTTTACAGGGCTTTTTTTTGTTTATTTTCAGATAAGGCTAAACAATCAACATCTGAAAATACTCTCCTGACAAAATTGTCACATGTGAATAGAATATCCATCTTTACCTTTTTTATTATGTCCCGTCAAATTGATCCAATATTTGGCACTTTAAATTTGTAGTGTTCCCAGGAAATGCTTTCTTTGTACTTTATCATTTGCATCTATATCTGAGATATTTGCATCAATATCATCACTAAGGAGCCATCTCTTGTTCTGTTTGCATTTCAACCTGTTTTAAAGGGAATGCGGTCTAATCTGAAGTGTCTATGTTGTATTATGCTTTAGGATGTTTTGATACCATACCTGGTACATGCAGATGCATACCAACAAAAAGTCTCTGCAGGTAATTTCACACTGTTAGAGACAGAAGCTGGAATAAAGACTGTGTCTTGGCTGAACAGACTAAAGAGTAGAGTCAGCATTTAGGAATTCATAGGTAGATAAAGAACCTCTCCAGAAGAGAAACCAAAATATATCCATAAATCTAACTGTCTTGATGCACAGTCATGATTTCAACTTGGTTTTGAATGTTTAAATAATGGGCAGTTCTTGAATATTTGATAGTATGGTCATAGGTAGTGAAGAGAAATTAGGGAAGATACTAGGTATGGAAGTGCTGTATATTGAAATGTAATGAAATGTATAAATCTTTAATTAGTTGGGGGGTTTTTGGTGAAAATCAGAAACATTTGTGATGTTTTTTCAAGTTCTGTTCAAATTCTTTACTCTTGAGAAACAATTATTATTGTAAATATGTGATTTGCTGTCCTCATTGCTGTTTGAGTAGCTTTTCATTGTTTGTCACTCCTGTGTATCATAAACATGGGTATTAATTTTAAAGTAAGGGAAATGAATATAATTCACCATTATAGTCTAGATAGTGAGTTGACTTCAGTAGGTCTCTGAACAGTGTATCTGAATTTTCAGGTCTCTCCTGATCCAGAGTTATTACTTCAATACTCCTTTCTTCTTTTTTTGCTCACCTCATTAAAACATTAACTTTTAAGGCATTAGTTCTCATTTTACTGTTCAAGTAGGTGGAAAAAGCTCATAAAAGAAATGAATGGTTAATTATTGTAACAATAAAGTAACAGTCAGACTTGGTTTCTTTGTGTCATTTGCCTAACCCAAAAGCAAAAATACACATGCAATTAAGAGAAAGGCTGTGACTGAGATGGCTAGTTACAGAGGTTTCCAACCTACTTTCTCATCAGTGAATAGTATTATTTTGTGGTTGTGGACAATGCTGTTGGATAATGATTTTTCAAGTGGATCGTCATATATTAATTTTTGAACACTAAAGGGTAAATCAGAGGTAGACATCAGTTCCACAGGGTTGTTTGATTTTTGGTTGGTTGGTTTGGTTTTATTTTTTGTTTGTGTGGTTTTTTTTGTGGTTGGGGTTTTTTTGTGCTGACGTTCTATTTTTCTTTTATATATTACTTTTTTTGGAAGAAGGAAGTTTCAAGAAAAGTAGTAGATTCTTTCAAATCGAAAAATATGAAATGTGGTAAGAGTTTATGGGGACCCAACCATGAATAATCAGAAGTAGGAGCTTTGCTTGTCTGTAAGACCAAGATTCGCTTCTCTGTAAGAGTCTATTCATCCTTAGGGCATAAAAGAAGCAAATGTTGACAGCAGTGCTTAAATCAGTGTGGTGTTTTTTACAGTAGGCACTTTTTTTTTTCTTTGCAGAGGCATAGTGGTCATGCTGTTGTATGGGGTTTTTGTTCTTGTCATATATTAGATTTTCCAGGTGCATAGGACTTCAGGCACTGAGTTGTCACAACATTTGTCCAAGGGATTATGTAAGTAAGTTGGAATCTTCATTGAACAATTGCAAAATAAACTCACTTTCTCAATAAAAGCTTGCTTCCAGTAAACACTTCCGTGCTATTGTTGCACAAACAGTAATGGATCATGCTGTCCAAGTTTATGTCATGTTGGTGGCAGATGGCACATAATAAACAACCCGGTGTTTTAATTTCTACATGCTTTGATTGTAAACAACCCGGTGTTTTAATTTCTACATGCTTTGATTGTTCGTCCAAATGAGCAGTAAGTGTAGCTGATGTTTAGGCTCTGAAATATCTTTGACTGTGAGTGCAGAATGCTTCACTTTTTCTACTGAAGCAGGTATTCTGTGTTCTTGTTTTCTCATCAAAGTTCACAAAAAAGCTATACCCTAGGAACAGCTCTGATATTTGATTCTCTGACCACTTGATGTTATATTTGGTGTGTGCTAATAAAGTATTCGTTGTCTTCTGTCAATGATAGAAGGAAGGGTTATGTCAGGACGACTTATTTTACTAAGTGTGCTATTTCACTCTTTTCTTCTTCTTCCTTCTAGTCAAGAAAGAGAAGTTAAAATTACCTTTTATTCTTGTTCTCCCTAAAATAATAATGAAATCCATATTTTAAAGTGTCTTTGGATTATCCTATTCAATTCTTTTTCTCTTTCTTCTGCTTTATTCCAAAATCAAGGAACAGGGAAATTTAATTGTACTATTATTTGACTTCCAGAAAAAAATACCTTGTAAAAGCCAATTTCAATTGGTGCTGATGTGTTTGCTTTTTGAAATATCGAACATCTGAATGTTTGATTGCTCAGGGTCAGATTGGAGATAATTTCTGTGGTTTTCTTTGATCTCTACAGACGGTAGGAGTCTACCTTTTTTGAATGGCGCTTGAATGTAGGTTAAAAAAGGAAAAAGAAAGTAGCATATGTGAATATCAGGGCAAATTATATCATTATATCCTGAATGACATGCCTTGCAATTACAATGCTAAGCACAACTTGCTCTGTCCTGGATAAATAGAATGACTTAATTCAAATATGCGTATGAAAATTGCCATTTGTATGATTTAAGTCGTGACCATTTAACTATTGTAATTGGAATTGACTGTCCAAGTCTTTGTAACTCGGTTCCATGGTAACAGTTTGGATATTAGAGTGTTGTAATAAAATTGCCATGGCTACACTGACTGAAGCCTTGATCTTAAAATGAACTTCACATGAAAACAAGGTCTTACACTTGTCTAATCACTGGCATTTTCACACCTTGTTGAAATCAGCTTGCAACACACTTGGTCATGAGCAGGAAAGATTGCTGCTCTGAAACACTTTAATCTTAATCTCTCTGCACTAGGAACAGAGTAAGACTTTTTTGGAATAGTTTCCTAGCAGGTTAAGAAATTTAGTAATGGTTGAGTAGGGAGTGGGTATTTGGCTGGAGTTTGAGTTTGTAACAAGGAATGACTGCAAGATAAACAGGGTGAACCCTTTTCCCTAGTATGAATGATCAAGACTTTTGCAATCCATTGACTTCAGCTGGCCATTGATTGGGCCTTCCCCACAGCAAAAGACACACTTCTGCTATTTTCCTGAGCTACCACTGCAGGACTCATAGTCCTTCTCAGAGATCCAGCACTTGCTGAGGTTCAGCCCACCAAGTGACCAGGAAGGTGAGAAGTCAGTTAAAGATGATGAATGGACAAAATGAAATAATTAGAATCTAACAGGAGTTGGAGGGAAGGAAGTCCTTCAAAGTGGCACTTAGGAGAGTTCCTAAAGGAGACAATTTCTGGAATGTTGACATCACTTCTTAACCATCATAGGAGATCTCATATTTGCTACTGTCAGCATTTGATAGAGGAAATTGTAATGATAACCATTGAAAATGGAACAGGATAAGAATTTAAGCAATCATTTAATATATATGACTAACAATCACAGGTTAGTTAGGTCAATTTACGTTTGCTTAGATTAAGTACGAGCAAAATGACTGTAAGGTCTGAGGTACAAGAGAAAAGCTGGAGCTTTACATAGGCAAGGATTAGATGAAACAGTTTCAGTGTGAAATTAACAATGTTATTTTTTTGATCTTATTTGGTTTAGAACATGACAGGCTGATTACCTTAAATGGATATTGGACATCTGTTAAGAAAGAAAGCAGGGATCCAGCTTTTAAGAGAGTGGCACTTCAAAAAGCTGCTTGAGCAGTCTGAGAATGAAGGAAATTGATTCCTTCAAATAAAGGATCTGGGAAGCTCCTGTTTGTAAGAGCTCTGGTTGGAGGAGAAGGAGTGGTAGAAAGGCTCTGGTAAGTGTGTGTGTATTGTGTATTTGTGACTGTGACATTATGATGGACAATTCTGTGTGGTGTGAGGCCAATATAAGTGAGCTAGTCAGAGTCCTGAAAGCTATATAGTTGCATCAATAGTATTTTATCACTACTGTTGAACCAGTTAGTCCTGCTTCACAGGGCTACGATCCCTCCTACCAGTATTCTCTGCCTTGTAGATACAGGAGGCTGGTGTGAGTGTATACTTTTGCGTGGTATACACTGGCCTGAAAAATTTCATGTCCTTGATAAGGAGAAAAAGATCTTGTCAGGAGACTAAACGGTGAGAACCTAAACTGTATTTTTCTAACTGGAAGTACTGTAAGACCACCAAAGCATTTTGTGCAGTTCTTAAGGTGCTCAGAATACAGAGAAGACAGGACAGGTGTAGACTTTTTGTACATACCCTAGCTCTGAAGAGATGAAGAAGGAGAGACTATTTTTTTGAAACTATTCAACTGAAGAAATGTTTTCCCATCCCATCATGCAAAGACCCTGTTTTCTGTTAACAGACACTCTAAGAGCTGGTATATATGTTTCTGAAAATTAAGTTGTTTCCTGTTTTCTGACTGCTTCATTCTAATGCAAGCATCTTCCTAGTTTTATTTGACTGAAATAATGTCCTTTTAATTTAAATTCTGCAATTTATGAGCTTCTTATCCAGATTTGTTTTTCTGAAAATTTCCAGTTTGACTCAAATCAGAGTCACCATTTGAAGCAAAGATATTGCATATGAAATGTCATTTTTAGATATCCCCAATGCATTAGAAGCTGTATTATTAAACAACTTGTTAGCAGAATGTCTTGTTAGCTATTGTTTAGTTGCTTGTAATACTTCTGGAATTTCTGTTGATTTATAGCTCATACCATTAATAATATTGTAGAAGAAAAGAATCCAAAAAGACTTTGAAGTGATGATCATAAAGTGATGACAAGCTGATAACAAATTTTTATTTTTTACCAATTGAAGAAAAGTTTCTTTTAAAAAGTTTCTTTAAAACCCTGCTTTTTCACCATTGTCTAGAAAACAGCACTTTTGTCTTCTAGGAATCAATATTAATCTTTCTGTGCATCAACACAACAAAGTTCAGCAGGTCAAGCCACTTACTGTAAATAAAAGGGAATATTTAAATTCTTTCAAGTAAAAGCCCCCAACACTCTTTACAACATAGAGTTATATTGTGCATTTCATTGATATATTATTTTAAAGCCAAACTTCAGTGACTTTCTCTTTTCAAGTATTAAGGTGCTGTTTATTCAGAAAGACTGAAATCTTTCTTGAGTATAGGTTTAGCTGTTTTGTGTTGCCCAAGTGCATCAAATCAGAAATGAAACCATTCTTTTCTTTTTGCCGGGATGCCATCATACGAATCTCTGTGCTTAGATCACAGGAAAGAGGAAAGGACCTAAACTTTCTCATGTGGTTTGTTATCCATCACCATTCTTTCCCAATAGTGAACAGAGCTCAAACAGCCTTTACTAAGTAAAATCTTTTTCCCAATTCAAGGTGTAAGAACACATCCTAATTCAAGAGAAGGTAGGTTTTTTTGGAAGACAACGAGTTTAGAATGTCCCATAAACAGGAATCTTTCAGCTTTCATATTGAGAACTGAGATGAATATCTACCCTTCTGGTTAGTCTTCACTTCAGAAGTCTGTGTTTGGGCCTAATTATTTTCTCTGTCTCTTCCAAAATCTAATTAATTTATTGTGCAGTCAGATGTACTTTGTTAACTTGGGGCTTTTTCACACTTTTAGCCTGGTTGATCAAAAGTAATAGAAAGAATTCAATGAAAAGCTGACCCAGACCTTCCAAAACTCAAGGATTCCTTATCACAAGTTATAAAAATTTAGCAGAGAGGAAGGAGGATTCGCTTTGAAGCAAGCAGAAACAATTTGTCAAGAGGATTTCCAGAACTCCCCTTAGTTTAACCCAACAGTTTGACAACAGCAAGGTCAGATGGAGTAACAGTGCCTGGCCAAGTGGCTCTGCATCTACTGTGGTTGAAAATAAATGACAAATTATGGAATGTAGTAATGCAAAACCTGATGTCCCAAGTGTGTAAGTACATCTCTTTTCAAGATAAGGTACGATGTGAATATACAATGTAAAACTAGCTCAAGCTGAGTGGAAACATGCAAATATTTAGTTTAGAAAGAGCAGTAACAGAAAGAGGACAGTTTAATAAAGAATGGAAAAATCAAACATTGTTTGATATCTTACTGCACAGCAAAATTATATATTCCGTTCACATTTGTGAATGTAAACGCTTTCAGTGCTGGAGCTTTTGAGAATGATTTTCTCCTTAAATTGTGGTCCTTTAGTTTATCAATATTTTGAATACAAGAAAGTTTGATTTAAATCTTGTCAGTAATTCTCTCCAAATAACAGATTTGACAACTCAATTTTCCTGTTACTGGTTTACTCTATGAACTTTCAAATCACCAAAGCATTATTTGTTATTCCTGTGCTTCTTTTGACCCATATTTTAATTTTAGTTGTCAAAATGCAAACAGATTCATGGTCTTAGTTACATTTCAATACAGTAATTGCTAAATCGTTTAGGAAGGAGAAAATAAAAAAAATCACATAAGCAGTTGTTATTATGCATGTGTGTTTTTAATATCTGATTTTCAGCACAACCAATGCAGGTTAAATTTCCCTTGCTGATTTATAAGTATAATGTAAACTCCGGGCTCAGCTAATGATATTGCAATATAAAATTGTTCTGTTGCAAAGTAAAGACCTTGCTTAGCACTGCAAAGCTCCGGGTTCATTTCAATGTGATCATTCAGGCACTATGAAGGGATTATGCTTTTATTGTATTTTTTTTCATGAATACATGAATGAATAATAAGTTCAACAAACAAGAGTTCCCTACTGGCTATGTCAAAGAAATCATTTTAGAACATGTTATGAATTTCAATCAATCATCCTCAACAGTCCTTGTCCTGCTGAGGTTTATGCATTAATAAAGTAAGCATTTTGGAACTACTGCAAGTAGTCTTGAGCCTTGATCAGAATGTGGAAGATCAGGAAGTTGAAAAGGAGTGTTAAAGAGGAAGCACCCTTTGTGTATTCTTTCATGTTTTTGTTGTACCTACCTTTCCACATTTTACAAGCATTGATTGTGTTGTATTTGCATGTCCAAAAAAAGCATGTGCTTTTTTTGTGTGCCTTCCCTTTCAGTGAGTTATTGCCCTTAAGAAAGAATTAAAAAAGTGATGCTAGCACCACAAATACATATAAATGCATACACATACACATGGAAGCCTGAGCTTCAAAAAGAGCAGGATAGAAATGCACAAGACTGTGGATTCAACCCTGAGATTAGTCCTGTTGGTTAGAGCATGGTGCTAATAATATCAAGGTTGTTGGTTTGATCCCTCTATGGGCCATTCACTTAAGTGTTGGACTCGATGATCTGTGTGGCTGCTTTCCAACTCAGAATATTCTGTGATTCTGTGATTCTGTATCGTAAACCCCCTGCCATGGACAGGGACAACTTCCACTAGACCAGGTTGTGCAAAGCCCCATCCAACCTGACTTTGAACACTCCAGGAATGGGGCAGCCACTGTTTCTCTGGGCAATGTGTTCCAATTCCTCATCAGTCTCAAAGTAAAGAATTTCTTAGTGATATATAGTCTAAATCTACTCTGAGAGTATGTTTAAAAATGGTTTAAAACCGTTTTTCTTTGTCCTATCACTATATGCCCTTGCAAAAATTCTCTCCCCATCTTTCTTGTGGGCTCCCCTTCATATACTGCAAGGCCAGAATGAGGTCACCTCACAGCATTCTTTTCTCTAGGCTTAAGAATCCCAGTTCTCTACCCTTTCCTCACAACAGAATGCTCAATCCCTCTAATCATCTTCCTCGTTCTCTTCTGGACTTGCTCAAACATGTTGATGTCCTACCTGTGCTGAGGAACTCAGAGCTAGAATGCAGTGCTCCAGGTGGGATCTCACCAGAGCAGAACAGAGGGACAGAATTAGCTCCCTCAACCTGCTGCCCACACTACTTTTGATGCAATCCAGGATACAACTGGCTTTCTAGGCTGCAAGTACACATTGGCAGCTCGTGTCCAGCCTCTTATCCACCAGCAATCCCAAGTCCTTCTCGGCAGGGCTGTTATCAATCTCTTTGTCCTCCAGCCTGTATTGATACCACAGATTGTCCCGACCCAGGTGCAACACCTTATACTTGGTCTTGTTAAACCTTTTGAACTTCTCATGGGCCCACTTTGAGCCTGCCCAGGTCACNGCAAAGCCCCATCCAACCTGACTTTGAACACTCCAGGAATGGGGCAGCCACTGTTTCTCTGGGCAATGTGTTCCAATTCCTCATCAGTCTCAAAGTAAAGAATTTCTTAGTGATATATAGTCTAAATCTACTCTGAGAGTATGTTTAAAAATGGTTTAAAACCGTTTTTCTTTGTCCTATCACTATATGCCCTTGCAAAAATTCTCTCCCCATCTTTCTTGTGGGCTCCCCTTCATATACTGCAAGGCCAGAATGAGGTCACCTCACAGCATTCTTTTCTCTAGGCTTAAGAATCCCAGTTCTCTACCCTTTCCTCACAACAGAATGCTCAATCCCTCTAATCATCTTCCTCGTTCTCTTCTGGACTTGCTCAAACATGTTGATGTCCTACCTGTGCTGAGGAACTCAGAGCTAGAATGCAGTGCTCCAGGTGGGATCTCACCAGAGCAGAACAGAGGGACAGAATTAGCTCCCTCAACCTGCTGCCCACACTACTTTTGATGCAATCCAGGATACAACTGGCTTTCTAGGCTGCAAGTACACCTTCTTGGTCGTGTCCAGCCTCTCCTTCACCAGAACCCTCAAGTCCTTGGCAGGGCTGCTCTTGATCTGTTCATCCCCCTACCTGTATTGATACCAGGGGTTGCCCTGACCCATATGCAGCACCTTGCTATGGGTCTTGTTAAATCATGTGATTAAATCATGTGCCCACTTGTTGACTTGTATAGGTCCCTCTAGATGGCATCCTGTCCTTCAGGTGTGTCAACTGAACCATTCAGCTTGGTGTCTTCTGCACATTTGCTGAGAGTGCACTTGATCCATTCTTCTATGTCATTAATGAAGATATTAAATAACACTGGTCCCAATATATATGGACCCCTGTGGACAACATTTGTCACTGGCGTCCACAGGATTCTGAGCCATTGACCACCACCCTCTGGATGTGACCTTCCAATCAAGTTTCCCAGGATACCCTATTGACAGTCTTCTTGAAGAGATAGAAGTTTGCTTTCCTAAAATTCAGAGGCTTAACTTTACTCCTTACCGGATCTATATGCCTGATCACTGCAGCTCAAGTGATCTCCAATCTTGATGTCTCCAATTGGCTCACTTATGTTAGTGACAGATCCAGTAACGCAGCCCTTCTGGTAGGGCTGTCTATTATCTGACTTAAAAAGTTATCTTTCATGAGTTTCAGGAGTCTCCTGGGTGGCCTATACCTCACCATGCTGATGTCTCAGTACCTTAGATGAAAGGTAATTGCATTGTGCTGTACAGAGGAAGCTGCTGTATTAAAGAGTTCACAGCACTGTGTGTATGACATTGAACAGAGTAAGAGAATTAGTGTTATATGGAGAAGGAAGGAGCTAAGATAAAAAAAGGAAATTAAATGACTCTCAAAAAGACATCTGTAATAAAATTGTTTAAACGGGAGAAAAATCTTCCTGAATACAGCAATCTTAAATGCCCCAAAATGCTTCAAACTCTTTTCCCTCGGAAAAAGTAACCAAATATTTGTTGGCTGTAGGCTCCCCTTTTAACCATTTAACACAACAGTTGTTTCTGGATGATGCCCTTGGGGTTTCATGCAGGTGACTCATTTCTTATAAAGTGCCTAGGGTATACTGTATTAATATACCAAGATGGGGAATTAGATAGAAATGCCTTTGTGCACTGATTATTTTCCAACTCATCTTCAGGTTCAATGAATTACACATCTGTTTGTTTTGGTTCTTTGAGAAATCCTTCTATTCTTTTTCATGTCTGAAATGGTTCATATTAAAGCTTTCATAATACCCTTCAGTTTCTGTGTTAAATTGATGTTTAAATTGGAATGAAAGTAGGAATCTTGGCAGTTTAGATAATTCACTTCATCTGGTGGCCAGCTATGTTAACAATCACATCATATGCCAGAGCTTACGCTAGATGAAAGGAGTCCCTGGGGCACTAGAACTGTATTTTAGAAGCATAGGAAAAATACAGTTATGGTCTTTGTTTCATCGTTTTATTCTGTAAAATGGAAAATTATTTTAACTGGAATTTTTAAGTGTTAAAAGAATAATTTAAAGGCTATGTTGAGGGCTATTTTGGGCGTATTTGCCTTGGAAGCTGAATGGTAATTGATCAGTATTCTGGACAGGAAGTGTTCAGCACAATGTCAGCAAATTATTTCTTTTTATTCCAATGTATTGAGCACTTGGAGGAAATGGTATATTGTTAACATATGAATAACATCAAAGCCCCACATTGCAAGATGTATTTCAGTCTTCTGGAATAAAATGCATGGCCTCCCCTTCATGTATTTAAGTGCCTCCCCTTGTAACATAGTGCATGCTTGAACCCTAAAGCTTTTTCTCATCTAACATGGACAAGCTGAATTTCAGGATTCAATTGCTGGTGCATGACTGCATGTTCCTTAGCAAAAACATTTGCAATATCGAATTGGCTTCCTCCTTGAAAAGTACAATTTATTTGATTAAAAATAAGATTCTTGTGGGAAAAGTGGTTGCGCGGTTTCCTTTATTTAAGAACAATTTTCACAGAATGAATTTATGTCATCTGTGTTTCCCTGGTAATCAGAGTGACTGTAACAACTCTGCATGAAAAGTATGAATTTAAACAGTACATTACATCTGAGCTTATTCTGATTTGGCCTTCATTACTGTCTCCCATGATTACATTTCTGAAATTAAACCAAATTAAAAAATAGCCAAAAGTAAATCCCAGAGATTTACTGAACTGCTGTCCTTAAGGAATATGCTTTTCCTTCTTTTATTGTTCTGTAATAAAAACAAGCAAGCACTCTTTAACCTTTTTGATTGTTGTTTGGGCTTTTCTCTTTGGTTGTTTGTTGGTTTTTGTTTAGTTTTTAAGAGCTTAAGTATTATGCACAAGAAGAAATTCTTCTAACTTGAAAATCTCAGCTACAGTGAATCTCTAGGATGAGTGCTTGTTTGATAATCTATAACAGACAAAGAAATTCCAAATGTTTAAACTATTTAGTCCATTACTTTAAAGGCTATGGGTAAGAAAGTTTGCTTACACTGACCATCAACAACTTATTTGCAGACATGTTTCGCCCGTGAAGATTTCACTACTTTTCCATAGTAACTTTATTTGCTGGCTGAGCCTTTGCACCTGAAAAGCTATACTATTACTATGCAACATTTCCAGCACTCAAGGCTCTGACTAGGTTCTGCCTTGCTGACCTTGCTCAGCAACACTCTGATCCACCAGAAATACGTACAGAGTACACTGAAACCATGAGTAATAACACTATTGAAGTCAATGAGACTACAAATGTTGTGTTTTGCTGGACAGGGTACAAAGGGTCCTTCACTTCAAATGACAGTACAGACATAGGAAGAGAGGATGGATTTGTTTCATGGCTGCTAAAAATGGTGTTGCTTACCTTATCACCTTATTACCAATACGACATTCTATACAGATACTTAGGAAATACTCATTAAATTAATATTTTGAAAGAAATTGTAATTTTTTCTAAAACAGTTACTGCATGATACACATTTTAGGCTCACAGCTAAGCACTCATAAAACTAAACAACTGATGCTGTCCCACACTAAATGTACAGGTCTTGTTTCATGCAAGGCAAAGAGAGTGAAAGAAAAGAAAATTAATTCCAGAAAATCCGTCAATTTACTGTCCACACATGGACTTGCTTTAAAATAAAAATTTAAAAGTCACTTTTTTCTTCCCAAATATTTCTCCATTACTTAGCTGATAAAAATACAACAAACCATTTTTATTTCTTAAAAGGAAACTTGGGAAAAGTAGTCCCTTCGGTCTATAACTTTAAAGTGTGAATCAGCCAACAGTGTGATGACTGCATATTTGTGATTATTGCTGGTCTTGCTGCAGTTAAACATGTGCTGAAGATTTAAAGACATCTCAGGTGGTCTAAAACTCTTACCATCCAGTCTGATTTTGGGTTTAGTCAGAATGTCAGAAACCACACATTGTTATTAAGTTGTGCTGCAGTAACTCTTAGAACTGGCAATAACTGAATAAGTCAATGGAAATGGTGTGTTAAAATGAATTAAAATAAGACTAATAGACTTACGTTTTTTATGGGATAACTCCCCATCACTGTAGTTCAGCTCTACCCTTATACATCATTTGTTTATGAAAGATGAGATTAAAGATTATACCGACTGACTTTCAAGTGTATGTGGAAGCAACAAATGAAAATCCACAAGATTTTCAAGTCCTCTTTAGAGGTAGAAACATTCTGTGACATTATTTGCATTGATTTTCAGGTCATCAGATCTGTGGCAAAGTGCCTCCACAAGAAACGTACAAGTATTTTCAACAAATATTTCAAGTATTCTCTTTTGATTTCAAAATATCTTTAAATATTTCAGAGACGGTTTTGACTTTTAAAGGGTCATAAGCTGTTAAATAGTAACTTTTCCTAACAAATTCCAGTTCCTGTGCTAAAGAGGTGTGTGCTGATCTGCTGAGAAAATTGGCAGAACATTCCAACATTTACTGAATAAAATTGGAATGAAAATCTTTCCAATGAATTCTCAAGACAATTTCTTTAGGGTACAATGCAACCATTCTACCCTTTTAGTATTTACTAAATGGAAATTAAAAAAAATACTTTAGCTGAGTTATTGATAAAGTGAAGGAAGTGAGAGGAAAAGGGAACTAAGGACTTGTTTGCAGAGGAAATACAAATAACTGAATAGATTCATTATGCATGCTTAGTATATGTGAGACATAACTAAAGGAAAATTTATGGATTAGAAAAGTTACATAGGATTGCCATGAGGATCTATACTTTGTTGATGGAAACACTTATTTGTGCTAAAACCTCACAGAAGAAAAAAGTAGACTAAAATGTTTTTCACTGAATTTGGAGACTAGTTGCTGTTTATCATTTGTCTAAACCCTAAAATGCTAAGTTGGAGGAAAGGGGTGATAGGAGTAGACAACAAAGGTAATGATGAGTTCATACTCCCTAAGTGTGCATAACCACATTCTGTCTCCAACTCCCTCAGTGTTCACTTGCTCACTCAGAGAGAAAATAACATTTCTTTTTAAATTCTGTTGAGAATGTGAAAAACCTGAAGGAAACTGCAACCGTGTTATGCTTGCTGGTGAGGAGTACCTAAGAATCACCTTAAGGATTCTGGGTTTGTTGCAGTCATTCGTAAGATCTTTGAACTATTCTTTCTGTTTGTTCCTGTTATTTGAGCCAGCAGGAGGCTGAAAAGGACAAGACTGTGACTTACTGATGTGTTCAGAGGGCTACAATCTTGTGAATTCTGTTCCCTGCTGACATGAAGAATAGGAAGGAAGAGAAGAGCAGAGTAGCTGTACAATATATCATGATGGTATGAAGCCTCTGTGCTCTGGATGGTTTGTTTGATCACCTTTTAAAGGATCTGTAATTTTAACATTATTGTAACCCTTTCTACAGGTCAGTGGAAGAGGACTTCTGTCCTTGCTCCTGGCCTTCTTATCCTTTACTATTACCTAAAGGCAATGTGTTTTTTTCAGGAGTGAAGGTAATGAAAGCCAAGCCCTAACAGCAAAAAAGTGAGAACTTTTGAAGAAAATAAATTAGAAAAAATCCACAGCAGTCCCCAGAAACCTAGAACTGCTCAGAGGTTGCTTCCTTGCCGCTGTGTTACAGACAAAGATTGTATTACTTGTGATAAAAGATCTGAGTAGGCTTTTACAGTCCCTTCCAACTACATGGGCCTAGACAAAATAAAAAACACACTTTTTAACTTTTTTATTTATTTGTTACAATAATTGAATCTGAAAGTATTCTTTACAATAAAGTGTATCAAACTTGCTACTCATTAATGGAACTAAGTTTAGATCTCAAGTGTGGCTTTTTCATTCCTTTAATTTGGCTGTATTCATGTGAATAACCTGAACAGTGGGTCATGAAGAAAAACAACACTGAACCATTATCTCACTTCTTCACTCCTGTCAGTTCACTTTTGTCTCACATGTTTCGTAATCTTACATCTTAACGTGGCACAGAAAGTATAAACATTTCTCTCTATAATCTTCAGGTGCAGTAGATAGTACAGAACAGGGTACACACCAAATTACAAGTGTTTCTTTGTGGGCACCAAGCCAATATGTCAGACAATGAAGGAAATCAACTCCATGAGAAAAAGATTCAGACCAGTACTGTAAAATGATAATTATTCTAAAGACTGTCTTTTGGTTTTACTATATGTACTTAAGAATAAAAAATATTGATCAGGGAACCTTAGATCTATTACACTTCTGCTAGTACTGAACTTTGCTTATGCCAAAGCACAACTTGATGGTGATCATATCAAGAAATCAAAGGTCATATTTAGAGTTTTGTGATAGTCTTAAGCATTCTGTTCTTTGTATAGCAGTTAATTAAATAGCATTTAGTTAAGTTGCTCTGTTTCTTGTGTTTCTTACTTATGTGCTTGCACAACTATTACTCAATAAGAAATGTTAGATATGTGACAGAAATCTGAATTTTGACTTGTGGGCTCTATCTGCAAAACATGGTTTGATTATAGTATTAAATGGAATTTAGTTGCAGCATCTGTAACTACTCTCTCCATTTTACTTGTGTTGCTGCTGTGTAGAACTACCAGTTATCTAGTAGAATGCAAAGTCAGTCAGTAATGGGATAAACAAAAGTAAAAAATGTGTTGTGATTTTTCAATCTAAGTCAGTCCTGTGTATTAAGAATCTGGTCTTTGTTGGCATATATACTTAGCAATTCTCATGTGATCTTGTCCAAGTTTCTTAAAATTATAGCAATATACAGGTTGATTTAGGAAAAAAAAATTAAGGGTTATCATATTTATTTTGCAGGCTTAATCTCAATTGGAACTGGGATAATAATTTAACTTTTTATTCTCTTTGAACTTTTCCACTGATATTTATTTATCACATGCACGAGTATGGAGCTCATGGTATTCTGTCCTGTAGAACTAGAAATATAGTTCAGTTTGCACTGAGAAAATCTTTGGTTCCTTAAGAGTAAGTAGAGATAATTATCCACAGATATCAGGTATTTTAGTGCTAACTACAGCCTCAAAAGTAATGGTTCTTTTTTTTCCTACCAATTTTCTTTAATGGAGTTTTCTGTTGAGAGTTAATAGTGAGGATTTTCTTTGTTTTTTTAGTTTTCTTGATTTTCACTGGAGTAAATACAGTCTTACTAAAACATTAAAGCTGGGTCCCATAGCCACGAGATTATTGATTTCTGTGTGTGTTAACAAGAAGAAAATGCTAATCAATTACATAAATTGGTTTGGTGACTTATTGGTTGCTTTTCTGATAGTAAAATAACTTTCAGAAGGATGATTTTGACCAGTGGTTAATATGGCAGGTAAATATTGATGCATTTTCTGCTTTTAAATCTGCTTAAAAGTTTTGAGGTAAGTGGCTCAGTTTCTATATCTTGGAAGAGGTAAGAAATGGTGTTGCTGAAATAGCAGTGAAAGACCTATGTATCAGGTGACTCTCTATGCTGTATGATGAGATAGCTGAACAATGGATTTTATTTCATGCAATATTCTATGAAAAGTACACTAGTAAAAGAGAGCCCAACTCCGTGAGTTAACATATATATTTCCCTACTGGCAGCACATACAAAATGCAGGAGCTCAAATATTACAAAGTGGAAATTAATGTGTATTCGTGGTCTTCAGACAATGGTGGCACTGTGTCTACTGACGTCTGAAGTTTCTTCTGTGAGCTTCCCAAAAGCTTATTGGTCTTTCATGCAGCATGTCCATAAATCAGTGAGGTTTAAATAGCACTGCCCTCTCGAACACCTGCTTATTTGCCTCGAGAAAATTTTATAGCATTTTAAACATCACTTTATGACATTGTAAGTGATGCCTACTCTAGAAGCACTTGGAAGAGCCATTAAAGTTAAGGGTCTATCAGCATTTCATTATAAAGCTTGATTTCAAGGGGTTTATAGTCAGCCATTTAAAAATACATTTGACTGAAACCTGGTATGTGACTCATTGTGTTCTTTTTAGTGTTGGACAAATTACTTCAGGTCATCTTTTTATGTGTAGGAGGAGGAGCCAGGAAAAATTATGTATAAATATTTTTTTTCTTAGAAAACAAGAAAAATTCTTTTCTTACAGACAACAACCCTTGAATATTTTATTTCCACACAAAATGTCTTTCTGATTATGTACTTTGAAAGATCTTATCATATGAACTAGTAGCTTGCAGTTATTGCACTCTACATGTATAATAACTTTTTTTTTTCCAAAAGTGTTGAAAAAATACTTCTTTTCTGTTTTTTCAAAGAAAATTTTGGGACATCTTATTTACTGCTTTTCATCTCAACAAATGGTTTTATGTACTTTGTGTAATCAAAGACAGCACTGAACTTCTACGTTATAGTTTATAATAATATTATTTATAAACAGGTTGTTTTTTTAAAAAATCTATCAACACTTTAGTGGCTACCAAGAATATCAGTGCTATACTTTGTTGCATTACTCTTTTGATCCTTCATAACAGATTGAAGGGTGGGATTTGAAATGTACCGACAAGTTGGCTTTTTTTGAGGACACCAGATCTGAAGTAACTCTGTGAAGAAATTAATCAATGAAGTTTTATGACAATAAACAAAAAAAAATGAAACTTTCCTAGCTGCTATTTCATATATTTATAAAGTTCTGGAATACATACCTTATGTGTGAGAAATGGAATAAAGAAACAGCTTTGTTCCGAGGTGATGATAAACATTCACAGATTAAATGGCACTTGAAATTCACCAGTAAACTCTCTGAGAGTGATTGTTGGTCCAAGATGTAAACACAATATACTGTCAGCAGAAAACACCGTCATGTAAGTAGTCTATTGCACTGCATTCCATTTTCAGTGTCAAAATTATCTGGAGCTCTGTTAAACAGCAGCACTACAAAAAGGCATGGTATGGGATACCACGGCTGAAGTGTAAAGAATTTTTTTTTTAATAGTAAAGTGTTTAGTTGTACCATTACTTATGACTTTATGTTCTTCATTAAGATATGCTGACAACTAAATGACCCTGATTATGCATGAATGGGAAGCTATCTTTTATTCCATTTGGAGAAAGTTGATCTAGAAGTTGTTCAGTGTTTTCTCTCTTTCTAATTGCTTTTTTAACCTAAAATCTAGATAACTGTTACTAAAAGCAGATGTTGGGGAAGTGATAACTTTAGATGCTCTGAATATGTGTTTGAATTCAGCCAGCTGGCTGTGGAACTATAATTCAGTCAATAACTTTTTGCCTTGTTTTGTTTCCCTAGAATGCATCCACATCTTACAAAATCACAGGTGAGAAAGAGGCTTTGATATGTGTTAGATCTACTATGTTTACTTGTAGAAAGTTTCTGGTGAACAGGAACTTAGGCAGTGTGCAGAACACCTGGAAGCCCATTCTGGATTAAGGAGGATGTTTCATTTTCTCCTTTGTGCAGCATCAGGAGATGAAGTTCCAGCACAAAATGATATAGATGTGTGAGTGGATGAATGTGTACATGTTTATATGCTTTTCTAGACAGTAGACATATATATAATGTTTGTTTAATGAAAGTTTTTAAGTAATTTAGCTCCTTTCTTGCTAAGCTATTTTTACAAAAGCCTCTGACCATTCAGATGGATGTAACTTTGAAGTCAGTACTTTTCACGAAGTGAAGAGTGGAAAACAGAAGTTACTTCCTACTGATTAGAGATTTCTTGTGTTTTTCTGTATTATTCTTATAGTTTGGCAATCCAACTGAAATAAACTCTTGTTTTCTCTTCTGTTTGTTGTATCTACCTGTCGTACTGTTGTATTATACATTCATTAGTGAGTTTAGCAGGGCTATAAAAAAAAGTGGTCCCAGTTCTCCTTGCCTCCCATATCCCAGAGTCCTCTCAATTTATAGACAAGAATTCACTGTTTGTATTTGACGTGACCCATGGCATTTTTGCACTCTACAGTCCAGCTGAGCTTGAACACAAAATGAGTCATTGCTCCTTGGTTAGGGAGATGCACTAAATGACCTCCTGAAATCTACCTAGTCCTTTTGTGCCATGAACGCATTATGTGCCTGTGAAATGCGTACTGAAAGTGAGTCAGTGGGAACCAGACCAAACTAAAGAACACTGAAAAGACAATGGTATTTCCATATTGACCTGGGCTACTACAGGCCTTTCACATAACCCAGGAACAGAGCTGTGTATCTCAGTTGCCGAACAAGTGAAACACAAGTATTATTTATTTCTTAAAAGAATCTAATACTGTGAATCATATTTTAATCCTGATCATAATGTGCATGATCTTGAACAAATGACACAATCAGCATCTCAGTGTTGTTAGGTTAATTTCCAGGGTAGATCAAAACTAATACTAGGGTTGGGTAAAAGACTAGCAACAAATTTCTGGGAGAGGGACCTTAAAAGTTAATGGGCATATGACCAATGCGGTTGTTAGTTTTGGAATACCTTTTCTGGTCTGGGGCTTCTGTTGCATTGGTCACCTTTGCTACCATTTTCTGAGTAATGTATGTCAGGAAAATATCTGTGCAAAAGAAATGAAAACATGTAAGAGATAGATAGTGGTTTATCTTAGCAAAGATTTAACGGGTTGCTGCTAACAAGCATACTTAAAGCTGGGATTACAGGCTTAGCAGAAGCATGAATGCATAGCTGAATATATATCAGCTGCTCAGTGTTTATAACTTTGATATTACCACTAGCGTTACAGCCATGTCCTAGACAGAAAGTGTTATAAATTTCCCGTTAAAATAAATATAAAGAGGAGTCTTTAGTTCTGACAGTAATTGCCCTTATATACACTTGTTTCATAGCTCTTTCTCCTTTGAGAGGAGGAGAGAAAAGAGGAAAAAAATGTTGATTCAGCAATCTGTTGTTGGTTATATGATGTTATAGTTCTTGTTCTCATTCTTATCCAGTGAGATTTCCTTCCGAGTATTCAGAAAAGGCACCGTATAACACATCTTATGCTTACCTTTCTAAAATCCCTTTTAAACTTTTCATCCTGAATCACCTTCAGTTACGTCTGTTCAGTCACCAGGCACTGAATTATCTTTGACTGAGATAGTCCCTTTTCCTGTCATAGGCCTGGTAGTGAAGTCATGCTCATCTGCCATGAGCTCCAGACTGGAGTGTCTGCTGCCAGTGTGGCTTCCTCAGTTCAAGACCACAGTACAATGTGGCTATATTTTTTTTCCCTGGAGAGAACAAAGGGGAATGGAGAGCTAACTTATTTCTGTGTATTGGTAGCCAGGACTGAAGTGGTTTCTGATAAGCAAATGTATAGAAGTGAAATACAGATTTAGGTGTCTGAAGTTATAATTCTTTGCCTTTGTACTGTGGAATGCAACGTGACCAGACATAATGGTGATAAATACTCTGTCATTGTCTTGGCATTGACTTATTCTCTGTAACACTGAACGAAAAAGACACATCACTAATTGCCAATTAGGCTGACACAATGTGTAAAATATTCCAATGGTCAATAGCATATTCTTACCTATTCTGTTTTCTTTGATAGCCTTAGTTCATATTTTTTTATTTCCTTTCCTGTGGTCATTGCTTTGGGCAGCAAGACAATAGCAGACCACCTTCTTAACGGACAATGGCTCTTTCAGGTAGTCAGTAAGCACAGCATCAGGTAGTCAGTAAGCATTGTTGCATATCCTTTGCTGTGGTTCTCCAGTAAAACCTTACAAACAGCTTTGACCTGTCTGATCTGTGTAATCTGTCCAGAAGCTCTTGGCTATAGTTTGTCTTTTGAAAGTTGTAAATATGAGCCAGTGCTTAGTCTCAGCACCACTTAATCCCTCTACAAATGTCTGACTCCTTTGACATGGAAGCTAAAGTCACTGTGACAGTGACTGATT
This sequence comes from Pachyramphus minor, assembly GCA_013397135.1. Taxonomy (NCBI): domain Eukaryota; kingdom Metazoa; phylum Chordata; class Aves; order Passeriformes; family Tyrannidae; genus Pachyramphus; species Pachyramphus minor. The sequence continues at coordinate 84,481 of VYXB01004871.1, forward strand.
GTAGTTCCTGTTTTCCAGTACCTTATAATTTTGCTGCCAGACGGGGTTTTTTCTGATCCTTAAGTATAAGGTGAGTGCTTATACTCAGAAATGAGCAAGTTAGTTATTACCTAACTCAAACCACTGAACAGCAATCACTGACATGCAGATTTGAACCATTTTTCATAATTCTTTTTCCTGAGAGTGGCATGCAAAAAATGCCTGTAATATACATTTTAGTGAAGCATCTGACTACTATGGATAAGTTCCTGCTTTTCTTTTATAAAGAATTGTCTGACTTCAGTTCAAGAAATATATTTGTCAGCTAATAGTTATGTCCAATTTTTAGGAACATTAGGAACAGTCACATATAGAAGTCTGAGGAGGTTATAGAAAGATGAGGGAATGGAGTGTACTTATGTTTTTTCTGCCCAGCATAAAATTGGAAATACTGCAAGTCAGCACTTTAAACAAAAACCCTCTTTGGAATGATGATGTGCTCAGCAGCAGCTCAGGAAAGGTGCAAATGAAAATGTACCAGATGGTACTAGTTGCTGAACACTGAATTCTGAATTTACTTCATTGTATGCATATGTATTTGCAGGTCATTCTATCATTTTATAAATAATGGAGGAAATGACTTATGTTTCCTTACATAATACACCAAGAACATGGAATAGTCATTATATCATCAGACTTTTGGAGTGCAAAGTACTTTACAAAAACAAACGTGCCCGTGGGAGACTCCTATTTTATATAGACCTTTTTAAAGTGTTTTCCAGTTGCTTTTACAGAAATACATTTTTTTTAAGGAAACAGGAATTTATTTACAAAAAAAGACAAACATAGGCACTTCTTGTTAAGAATATGACATGTACATGATTATGTGAAATGGATATCATGCATGACTTGCTGGAGAGACGGTAAAGATATATGAATGGGCTATGTGGGCAAGAAGTACAGAGTAAAGTCATATCTGTCTCTTCTTCAATGAATATTTCTAACTGTAGATCCAGAGAACTTATCCCTGTTGTTTGCTCTTGCCAACCTGAAGTACCCAAAAATGACCCAGGTGAGCCCTGAAAAGGAGTGTTGTCTGTGCTGGAGAAGAAAGTGAAAAAAAGCCCAGGGACTCGATGTACCAAATGCCCAAATTTCTTTTCATCCCTTTTTTGTCCTGGATGGTGCATCAAGAAGGTGGACAAAGCCCTGTTCTGCATGAGGAACTCACCCCCCCCTTTCTGCTCTGCACTTCCTGCTCTACCCTGAGACTCTTTCCTCCTGTGCCATCACAGCTTGTGGGGGAGTAGAGGGGGAAACAAGCAAGATCCCTCCTCATGAGTTTTCTGTCCTGGAGCTCTCAAGATGGTGTTTGTGCAATGGGGACAAGCAGGAGCCTCAGCAAAAACAAGCCTCAGCAAAAAAGGCACCATCATTGCAGCTTGGTGCAAAGTGGTGGTCAGCAAAGGGACTGGCCTGTCTCCTTAGAATGGCTTTTCTTTCCAAGGACCAAGGTCTCAGCTGACACGTGCTGTGGTCTGTTGCTTGAAGTGTTGCACTGAGGCATGGCAGCCCTCTGTTGTCAAAGGCACTGACTGCTCTCTCCTGCAGAAGCTATGGCCATTGTAGTTGAGGGTGACATGGTTGAAAACCTCTGGATAAGGATTAGGTGAAAAGAGAATAAAACAGATGTTATTATGGGGGTTTACTATAGATCACCCAGCCAGGATGATGACAATCATTTTTCAGTCTGTAAGGACTTAACGCCCCCTCTAAATCAGTTGTCCTTGTTCTGTCACTATGGATCTTGGTTAGAAGTCTCTCTTCATACTTCTTTAAAGCCTTTTTTTAAGTATTAAAGTAGCAATAAAGTCTTCCAAGAAGGTTCTCTTGTCTAGGCTGTACAACCTCTACCCAACCCTCTCCTCATAGGAGAGGTGTTTCATCNTTAGGTGAAAAGAGAATAAAACAGATGTTATTATGGGGGTTTACTATAGATCACCCAGCCAGGATGATGACAATCATTTTTCAGTCTGTAAGGACTTAACGCCCCCTCTAAATCAGTTGTCCTTGTTCTGTCACTATGGATCTTGGTTAGAAGTCTCTCTTCATACTTCTTTAAAGCCTTTTTTTAAGTATTAAAGTAGCAATAAAGTCTTCCAAGAAGGTTCTCTTGTCTAGGCTGTACAACCTCTACCCAACCCTCTCCTCATAGGAGAGGTGTTTCATCCCTCTAATCACCTTGGTGTCCTTCCTGTGGACTCCCTCCAACAGGTCAGTGTTTTTCCTGTGCTGAGAACCCCAGAGCTGGACAGAGTACTCCACGTAGTGCCTAGACAGAGAAGAGCAGAGGGACAGAATCCCTTCCCTCACCCTTCTGGCCACTCTGCTTTGAATGCAGCCTGGGATACAATTGGCTCTGGGCTGTTAGTGCGCATTGCTGGTCATGTCTAATTTTGCATCCAGTGGTATCCCAAGTCCTTCTCCTTCTCTGCTCTCAAACTCTTCATCCCCCACTCTGTAGTCACATTGGGGATTACCGTGAACCAGGACCAGCATGTTGAACTTGTCCTCACTGTCCTCCAGAAAATATGTATGGGTCCACTCCAGATGCCTGTTAAAGTCCTAAAGCACATACAAGATGACTTTTGATAGAGGTGCTAAGCAAACTGAGTAGTAAAGTTATACTTGAGGTCTGTTGTTTGTAACTAGAGACAGTCTCATGAGTGAAATGATGATTGGTGGCTGTCTTGGCTACAGTGATTATGAAATCGTTAAGTTTAAGATATTTGTCACCGTGAAAAAAATGTTACCCTTGATAATGGAAGAGCAGTTTCTTCGCTGCTCAAAGAACTAGTTTGTAAGGCCTCCTGGGGATCTGCTTTCAAAGGTATTTAAGTCCATAAATAATGGGAACTATTCAAGAGCCACCTTTCAAAGGAGCATAGGAGAAGGCAATTCTCATGTTTTGGAAGTCAAGGACATGGGACAGAAAGCTGTGTTGGCTGAACACTTAACTCTGAAAACTGAAAGTTTATAGATTTTGAAAGCAATGTCAGGCTACAGAGGACGACTATGGAGGTGCTATTTGTCCCTACAGAGAAAATTTGCATTACCAGAACTCAATTGGAAGCAAGCCAGTGTTGGGGTGAATATCAAAAAAGGCTTTTTAAGGTATGTTAACAGCAAAGGGATGACTAAATAAAGCATCAGTCCATTACCACACAAATAGGGATGAAGATAAAACTGAGACATTTCATGCCACCTTTGCCTCTGTCCTTTAAGATCAATGATGGTCCCTGGAACAATTCTAGCCCTGGATTTGAGCACCACAGCTGAGGAACCTGTCTTAATTTATGCAGAATTTGCTGCTGCAACTGATTGTACAACTGATCTGCAACTGATTTGTGGGGCCCAACTGGATTAATCCTATGGTACTGAAAATGCTGGCCAATGTTATTGCAAGACCTCTCTCAGCTATCAATAGTTTTGGGAATTTGGAGACGTCCCTGTTGACTTGGAAACAGCAATTTTCAACAGTGGCTAGAAATGTGACCCTTGTAATTATAAGCCTGTAACTGAAACTGCAGTACCTGGCAAATTTATGGAAAAGATTATTCTGGTACCTACCGAAAAACTCTTGAAAGAGAATGCAGTCATTGGTCAAAGGCAACAATAGGTTCATGAAGGGAAAGTTATGCCTTACTAACTTATTATTCTTTGATGACAAAATTACCTGTCTAGTGGAAAAAAAGAAGGCAGTGAATGAAGGTTGTTTGGTTGTGGGGGCTTTGTATGTTTTTTTATTTTATTTGTTTTTTTTCGGTAAGCATCCAGCCACAGCCTCATCAGATTGCACCTGAAGCAGTCAGTAATCATCAAAGAGTAACTAATTTTAATTAATCAGTTATTGGTTGTTGTAACTGGTTTTCTTCAGTTTAAATACCTAGTGTCTACAAATATTTATTATGTCTTATAAAAGTATATGCAAGCATGGTCTATGACTCTATGACTTTGAGTGGCTCACATGTGTAGAACATGGGTTTCAGTGTTTTGAGGAGGAGTTTGTGTGTATGTGTTCACATGTTCTTGTGCATGTGGATGCAGCATGTTCAGCTCTGTAGGTCTCATTTTAGGAAACAGTATGTGTAAAATTCTGACTGAAGAGGAGACACTGATAGGTTGGGGTTATTTCTTTTGTCAAGTGGAGATTTTCTTATAAGGGAGAGATTGAGATTTGGTCTGGGACACCTGAGGACTTTTGATGTGGAAAGAGATCTGTAATAGTAGGGACACGAAAATAGGACTTATCAATTCTGGTAAACCTACTCATTGCATGTGGTGAGATAAATCAGTCTTGGATGTAGTTTCACAGTGTCTTGAGGAGCTCTGTAGGTGCAATACCTCACCTCCATTATGTGCTGTGGAGTAGACTTGACTGTGACAGGTCTCTCTGGGAGATGCAGTCTTCTAAATACTCTTTTTAGCTTCTCTACATCAAGAACCTGAAAATTGATGATTATTTTTAAAAATACTAATTTTAAACAGTTTTCTGTTCAATTTCTGTTTGGTACTTAGTTAAGGCTACCAAATAGTGATTTCAGGATTAAGAGAAACTGAACAATATGGCTAAGAGTCCTTTGCGTACTAATTTGTTTTCATTCATTAGCGTATTTAAAAAGAAATTCTTAATTATTCCACAATCTTAAACATAACTATAAGAAGCTTAAAAATGCAGCCAGCCTCTTTTTTATCTTTTTCTGAACATGAAAGAAAACTGGCAGGTAGCTGATGATACAGCAAGGCATAGGTAGCTCTGTTGCACGTGATGCATTCAGGATCAGATGGTATAGCTTCAGCTGACTTGTTTGGCCAAATGAGGACCATGCATGTTCTTTCACTTCTTGTGTTTGTTTTCTAGACTTGAAAGTGCAATTATAGAAATATGTCTGATATCATGTTACAGCTTTAAGTCATGTCGTGTCTACATTGGAAAACCACACTAGGGCACATCTGACTTTAACTATGCCAGACACACATTCACGTGAACTCTGCTGGCACTCTTGTGCTGTCAGGTGCTGAGAATCACAAGAATGAAAACTGTGGAAGAAGTAATTTCTCCAATTTTTCCTTTTTCTTTTTTTCATGGACTAATTTGATTTGAAAAAATTACTGGAAAATATGAGTTTTACACAAATTATTGGAGGCATTAGATATAAATTTTTTTTTCCTTTAAATTTCTTTACAAAATTAGGAAAGGTATTTTTTTCTTTCAATCTGTTACTTAATATAATGGTCTGACTTACTCCCAGGCCCAGGGAATCTAGAGTGGGTCAGAGTGGTTCTTTGTGAAAAGAAATTTCATCAGGAGATGGCATTTCTGAGTCTGTCTTTGTTCTGTTTGTTAAGACGTTCTCATAGCAGCTTCCACAGTCTCTAGATGCACTGTGACAGGGATGATCATGCATGCTGGTATCTTGTAGGTGTTTAGCTTGGACAAGAACTTGGAGTCTTGGGTTTACCTAGACCTACCAAAAATGTGGTGAATAATTATGAGGGGGGACTAGATAGAAGAGTTTTCATTGCTTGAAAGGAATGAAGACCTTTCTTTACGTCTTAATTCAGTGATGTTTTTCCTTATTCAATGGAATAAATTATGAAGGGGTTTTTCCTGCTTGTATTAAAATTTAGTGCAAAATTATAGTTTCTGATAATGAAATCACTTACTTATATGTCAGAAGCTGCTGTCAATGAATTGGTAAAAATATATCTCTGTCTCTTAGTCTAAGAATTATTTTGTGCTTATGTCTGATTACCTAATTTTTTTTTGGTAATTGAGTCTTGTTTTGTTTGACACTTTTAACATGTTGACATAATAAGTGTACATATATGTGTACTATATAGTCCTAAAGGACATTTCTGTTATAATAAGTTTGGTTGAGCTTTTGGAAGCTTGCTGGTCAAGATCAGTATTTTTATGAACATTAGTATTTTTTTGAAAGGTTAAGAATTTCCAAATATTTGAACGAGTTTATTAATCCCTCTTCTCATGTTCTGGTAAATGTGAAACTTGCAAGTCTTGTTGCCTAAATTACATCTGTCAAATCATACAAGCCTGGACATAATACAGAGATTTTATGCATATCCAGTTGACAATATGCCAGCCAATTGCCATGAACTTTTAATACTGTAGCATACTTCTACACAGAAAGAAAATTTAATATGCAGAACCTAACATTTCTTGCAACTTATTGCATCTGGTACAGTGTGTGTGTGTTACCTCCCTGAGGGAATTCGGATTTAAAAGATTGATTTGCCACATATTAGAGGAAAATACACATAATTCTTGTGTGAGGAAACCTTTTGTGTTTAAAGGCTTTATTAATCACAGACATCCTTCAGCAGTTTGAAGACTGAAGGATTTATGGGAGTAACCCTTTAAGAATGGTTGGAAATTATTACCTCATTTTTATCTGAAATAATATAGTATTTCCCTGTTTTTGTTTATTTACAAGTTTAATGGACTTGTTTGTAGAAAGTCTGAATGTACTGTGCTGAAAATATGATCTAATCTTTCAACCCTTGTTCATGTGAAAAAATCTTGCTGAGGTGTTTAGGCTCTGTGAATAATAGCTGTGGGAGAAGAGGTTGCCGCATCGTGTCTGATCTGATCTGGGCTGCAGCATTTTCTTTTTCCTTCCAGCTATGTGCTTCGTTGAAAGATCAAACGAAGCCATGCAAATGATGGTAACATACTGTAAAGAAGAGTATGTCTCAATATTTCTATCATCTTGTATCATGCACAGGAGAGACAACTGTTTTCTCCCCTACTATGAAGACACAGATGCATATTAAACCGTGGTTTCTGGCTGCCTTTCAGAACAATAAGAAACTACACACCTGTCAGCTCTTGGCAAGCCAGAACGGTAAAATTACTAACTTTGTTTCCACAGCATTCTCTCACTGACAAGCACACCATTGGCTTCATTTTTCCCCTCCATCACTTCTCAAAAGGCTTAGATTTCTCCCTAGAGTCACGGAAGAATTAAGCAGTTTTACTACTGCTTCTCATAAATGGCTTACTTTTCAGAAAGGGTACATTTTCATGCTAGGCTTGTTTTATCACTGCTTTTCTTCTGGAACAATTTTTTTTTGCCAATCAGTGTTTTGCATCTGTAAGCCTTTGTGCTGTATAGCACCCACCTTTCCTAAGGCAATTCAAAACCCCTGCAAACTAATGGCTCATTTAGTGATCAATTTGTCAAACAATATTCACAGATGTTTTTCTTGTCATACAGTGCAGGTAATACCCACGTGAATGATTCCTGCTCATAAGTGGCTAGATAGAGAATATGTTTTGCAAAGCCCAGTGTGGAGTTCTCCAGCAGTCACCTTTCTCTCTTGCCTATAAAGCTTTTAAACAAAGCTTTGTTTTAAATATAGAAATATGAATGAACATCGGAGATAATTTCTGTTTTTAAGGACAGGTCCTTAACCATAGGCTTTTAAGGAGCTGCAACAGAATCCTAAAGTGTAGTTAAAATGGACTCTCAATCTTAGATCTTGATCCCTAGCTCTTGTGATCTTAGCTAAAATCAGGAAAGTTATAAGAAAGCTTAGTCTTTTTATTGTTTGTTTGGGTTTCTGTTTGTTTGCTTTGTTTTGTTTCCTTCCACTTGTTATATTAACAACAAAAAACAAACTGAGGGGAAAGATGGTTCAAAACACTTTACAGAATGATTGAAAGCTTCCCCAGGACATTCTTGCCCCCACTTTCCCTCTCTTCCCAGTTCTTACAGCTCCCTCCCACTGTTCCCACCGAGTTAAAAGCACAAACCAGGAATTCCTTGGAAAGTCTTTTACAGGGCATGTTGAAAACTTTGAAGACATTAATCTGAAATGATCTGTCAGAGATCCAGGAGAATGGAATCTATCTGAACTTTAACTACTTTATCCTACTTAAGCCGGAACAGAACTGCTGAGCTGAGCAATTTAAGATTCCCACAGCTGCACTAGCAGTGTTTTCGTTCATGGCACTAAATTGTTTCCATTAGCCTGAAAAGGGTTATAAAACCTACAATCAATTTACTTTCTGGGGCATTGTGTTTTGAATACCGTTTAATAGGGTGTGACAAAAACACATAATTTCTCCACATGTTCTTATACTGCAAGCAGATTTTGCTTGGTACTAGGCAGTGAACCAAATGTTCTGGACAGACAAATGTTCAGCAGAGAATGCACTGGAATTGGAAATAAAGGAACAGTATCAGACAGCTAGAATGCCCAGGGCATGACAAGAATCTTAAGTGCAAGAGATGAGCACAAAGGAATAATAGGAATCTTTATCATCCATTTGCTCATCAGCTCCACATTTACTACGGACAGGAATCATTAGATTTGTTTAATGTAGGGGAAAAGAATAGATTCAAAAACTAGAAACATGAATGAACTCAATTGGACAGGAGTATATTTAATACTAATATGAATAACCAGAGATGGCTGAATATGATGAACAGCTGTGGGCAGGAGGAGGATTCTTGCTTTATTCTAATGAACTCAATGACTTGGATTACTTTCTCAGCCTAATACACCCACAGCATTTTTGTTATATGAATAACTACATTTATTTTAAAAAGACGTCTTGATAGGGGAGGACAGATTGATTTACTTACCTGTGCTAATGTTCCTAATCTGTTTTTATCCCATATCTCCCTTCAGTGCATGCAATTCAGCTTGTATTTTTTATTCACAGTGTATCTTAAATCAGTTTATTATACAGGGAAATAAGACTGTTTCATGAGGAACCATGAGTAAACATATTCAAGTGAATTATATGAAGAAACATTTCTGAATAGTGATATGGAAAAAACTCCACATTGTCCCATGGCAGCATGTGTCTAACAATGTATTTTGGTGGTTCTTTAATTGTCTAATCATGTGCTGACGTACACTGTAAAACAAGGGAATGCTGACCATCAAAAAAGGACTTGACTTAATTCTCTTTTTGACAGATGATCTTAATTGTCCTTACTAGGTGTTTTATTGTCTCTTAATTTAAAATTAACAGCTTTTAAATGAGAGCAAAAGAAATCTGACAAATTTCACTCCAAGTCTATTGCAATTATTACAATGTTAACAAGACAGTCCTTGCCAACTGGTGCTGTAGGGTAAAGAACAAAGCAATAATCAGGGCAAAAATTGAGCTATTTTGTTGCAGTGCAGTGATTTAGAGTTGTGTTATTTTTACTTGATTTGTTCTTATAAGGATTTCTAAGGGGTCCTTTTTGAGATCTTAAAAATTTTTCAGATAGAGTCTTTAAACAGAGAAAAGTAGCTGCTGTTCATAGACAATTTTAAGCTGCTTCTCCCTAGTATTCTGGTTATTTAAGGCAATAAGTGTTATTCCTAGTATTTTGTAAGATGATGATAATAAAAGCCTAATATGCTTTACTTGAGGTGTAAAAATAGCAAGCACTAAACCTGATTGAGAATTACTAGATAATAATTTCATGCTACATTATTTAAGATGCCAAAACGTTGGTTCCAATGTTCAACTCAGTGGCCCAACAGAGTCTAGCTGTTGTAAAGCAGAAAGAAAAAGAAAACTACTGCTTCAAGTGTGTTAGAAAGACTATAGAAATGATCCTGTTCTCCGAAAGCTGTACAAAAAGTCCATCACACCTAAGAATATTTCTTTCTCCTGTTCTTACATGTTTCTAACTGCAGAGACATAGAAACCTTCTCTATCTGTTCCAGTTCTTCCCCATCCTTTCCATTGGAAATGTTTTCTTCGTACCTAACCTAGTCTTTCCTCCTACCACTTAACCTTATACTTTGTCTCAAACCTGGAAAATATGGTATTCAGTTCTTCCCTTGCAACTGCATTTTACAGAAGAGAGGTACATCACTCCCATTTGCACTTTTTTCTCACCACAATACTCATCCTCATTCTTTTGGTTTCTTAATCACGCTTTAGAATTGTTGAATAATTTAGGTTGGAAAAGTCCCTTAAGAACATCAAGCCCAATCATTAGTCTAACACTACCAAGTACAACAGCAACTTATGCCCTATGCATCACATTTACACATCTTTTAAATACCTCCAGGGATGGTGTCTCCACCATTTTCCTGAGCAACCATGTTCTGGTGCTTGATAACCTCCATAGAGAAGAATTTTTTCCTAATATCCAATCTAAACCTACCCTGGCACAGCTGGAGGCCATTTCCTCTTGTCCTGTCACTTGTTGCTGGGGAGAAGATGCTGACTCCTGCCTCATACAACTTCCTTTCAGGTAGTTATAGAGAGCAAAAATCCCCCTGAGCCTCCTTTTCTCCAGGCTAAGTCCCCCAGATTCCTCAGCCGCTCCTCGTAAGACTTGTGCTCCAGCCCCTTCACCAGCTCTTTTTTAAGTCAACTTCTCTGGACACACTTCAGAATCTGCATGTCTTTCTTGTAGGGAGGAGCTCAAAACTGAACACAGGACTCAAGGTGCAACCCCACTAGTGCCCAGCACAGGGAAATGATCACTGCCCCAGTGTTGCTGGCCACACTATTTTTGATACAGGGTGAATGTCTGTTTTGATACAGGCTCTCCAGAGCCTTGCTATCCTCCACATTCTCGCTCAACCTAGTGGTGTTATTTTCTATTTTTTTGGTCGTTTCTATGCTCTCCTTTCATTTGAGCACATCTTACTGGCCAGGATGGTCTTCTAGAGCTTTGTGCAGGGCAGAAGATTCCTCTGGGTGTGTGCTGCATCCCAGTGTGCAGTGCTGATGCCTCATCTTCTGTTTGTGGTGTCTGCTTGTCATCAGAGCCAGAGTTACCACCTGGCCAGTGAGATATAGCCGTAAATGACTACTGAAAAATAAAGTCAGAATTTTAGTTCTGTCTTTATTGAACTTTATTTTTCTTCTTCTCCACACCATTAATCTACTGGAATCCTGATAATTTCAAATACTGTTTTCCAGTATGACTTCAGTTCACCTGTATTTATAGTCTTTGACTTGGCTTTTTTTTCTGGCATTCAAATCACAAGTGAAAATAGTGAATGATATTTTGATTCCTGAATCAGTAACGTGGCAGATTTAAATATTGTGATGTCTTTTTCATGTTAGTTGTTACTGAAAACTTCATAGACAACTGGTGTTATCTCCTACTACCCCTTCTTTCTCTACTTCCTATACCCCACTACAACTTGCTTCCTACCTGTAATATACTTTGAGAAACTATTAAATTTGTGATTTATTTTCCTTCCACAGGCTGTAATCCACTACTTGTCTGAAATTTCCTTTACCAAAAGGAGTTGTTATTATTTTGCTGGTTTCTTCTCATGAAAATGACTATGACCACAGTAAACACTGTTAAGTACTTCTAGTAACTGTCTACTTTCAGGTCCTAAAATTCCTTTGAAAAAAACAATAAACATCATGTCTAACTTTTTTTTCCAGGCTTGTTTTCTGTGAAAGTGTTTTTAGAGCAAAACAGGCCATCCATTTTTTGTGAACAGGCTTTCAGGATTTAGTACTTTTAGTACTAAATTTAGTACTTTTAGTACTCAGGATTTAGTACTTCTAACTATTTTATGACCTTTCTAGCACTAGAATTTGCCTGACAAAACAATGAGGACGCAGATATGTGGATGTAGTGGGATCATTTCAGTTATAAACAGTGCATAAACGTCAGTTTTAGCTTTATCACTTATATTTTGTAATATAATCACTTATACTTATGTAATACATTATTACAATTTTTTTGAGCAAACAATGTAACTGCTGGGAATAGAGATGAAGATCCTGTAAGGGTATGTGACTTTGGAAACATAATGAAACCAAAGAAGTAATTGCAGCTTGGGTCTATGCAGAATGTGGAAAGCCTCTTTTTAGGAAAGGAAGTTTTTAAAGTTTTAAAAATTGTCTAGTTATTTGAGAAAAGTCATCCATTTTATAGCATGATTGAGAATGGAACTTTGCATACAGAAAAGCTGTAAAAGAGTATAATTGCTGTTGGAAAGCTGAGAGGAGTAAAAAGTGACTTCACTGAAATGTGTTGGGTCATTTTGCTCCTAAACTGCTACAAAATTCAGTTCCGACTAAATCAGTAGAGAAGTATTCAGAAATGTTTGGAAATTTTTAATAATATTCTACCCTTAAAACTCCTAGAGACTGTGGAAAAAAATTATATTTAACACAAATAGTAGAGATTTCAAAAAGGTAATAGAAAAATTGTTTAAGATTTCTGACAGTCTGAATAGCAGATGATTGCAGAAAACTTTAAATTGTGACTGATATATAATTGATCATTGAAGCGTGAATGTATTAATGTTAATTTTATGACAATTTCTAGGTAAGAAATGTTTCAAATAAGAGTAGAGGACTTTGTGACTCCATAGTAGCGAAGTGATCTAAACTAAATAAGATCCAAAACTGATTTAATGCTAACCAAAACCTCTGTATTTGTTGTAATAATTGCTGCGGATATTAGGGAATTGTGACAGCCTGAATTAATCTTTGAAAGGCCAAGACAACACCTGCAAAGACTACTTCTATCATGTGAAAGAATGCTAGAAAAGAAGTGACCATTTTTCCATATACAAATTATGTGATAATCTAAACAAATTGAAATGAAGGTTTTGTGAGTGAAATGACTGGAACTGGCAGTGTAATAGCAACAAAATCATGTACAGTACTCCTGGTCAGTCATAGAGCTTTTTCAGTACTGTAGCAGTCCATTCCAAAGAACCTGCAATATTCTGAATGGTTTAATGATAGGCTACTGTTATAGGAGTAGGCGAAGAAGACGAGTTGTGAGGGAGGAAAGATTAAAGCTTGTTACGCAAGAGATGTGAAACTTGGCAAACTACATCAAATCTAGGTGCAGTAGTTTAACCCTAAAAAAATGCCCTTTTGTTAGACATAACCCATGTCAGTTGGGAAAATGGACTCGTACTTAAATTCCTGGTGAGACAAGATTTGTTCTGATGTGCTTGAGTGACTAAAATGGGGTATATCTGGCATATTTAGAATGGAAATAGAGCAAGATCCTCTAGCAAAAAGGCAGTACTGCACATGGTAGGAATGTGTGAGTATCTAAGCTGTCATGTCTGTTTGAAGGCTGAAAGTGAGTAAAAACCTTACAAAATACATATAGAATTCTATTTAACACATTTGCTGATAAAGCTGGTTAAAGTCGACAGCATAAACTTATGAAGACATGCTGTGGTGGAATTTGATTCTGATTTGTACTGGACACCTATATGCCTGTAGTTCTGAACATGCAGGGCTCAGACGAGTTATGCACACCTACCAAATGGATGAACTAGTACCTGGTTGTATCTATGAAAGGGTCCTTCTAAAGAAATTTGTCAGTATATAAATGAATCAGTTCTAACTCAACCAAAACTTCTTAGTGAGAAGTAATATAGTGTGTGCACTCAAATTACTCCAATTAATGAGTCAACTTCAAGCACTCTTTCTTAAAATACAGTTGCCTGATACCATTTTTTGTGATATTCCCCCAGTAGTTTTAAACTGCATATCATGAAGCAGGCTATATCTGACTTTCAGTGTTTTAAAAATCAGAATTCTGAAAATGATGCAATCAGTACTTGTGAAACATTTGTATTTAATAGGGATTTGCAGAAGCCATGCTCTGAGTATGACTTCATGGAACTGAAAACGGCTTGCAGATTTAGTTATTATCATCTTTTGCACGGTTTTGAGATTCTGCAGAGGACATTGAATCTGAATCCTTAAATGTACTGCAAGAGACATGGTTTGCTAGCATTTTGCCAATATTGAAAGTAGGAAAATAATACTGGAAGAAGCTGTATATTTGCTTGATTGTCAGTGTAACATGAGTACCTCAGGAATATAAAATTTCACACTGTCCAAGAACGCAAAAGCTACAAATTACTACTCTTTGTGTCCGACTTTCCAGACTTTGTTGCTCTGTTCCTCATTCTTTTAGTAGTTAACTTATTACTACTGAACCAAGAGAAATGATAATTTGTCACCATTATTAGTTTCCATTCTCTTTGTAAATAAGATGTATCAGAGAGAATGGAGACCCTGTTATCATATTTCTTTTTGTTGGAAGAGGACACATGGTCTGCAGGCCACATAATTGTGAAATAATTCTTTTGGCTTAATGGGTATCATTTGTATGGCATGCTGATAGGACAATGGGATATACTGAAAGCTTGTGGCTTCTGTTTCTGTCTTTCCACCTGTTTTGCTCCATCAGAATGACTCCACTGCTTGACATGTCATTTTTAGGACGGATACAGAATGGGAAGGAGGTGTCAAGTTCTGAGGAGTAGGAAATATAATTGACAATTCAGAGTTTTTAGTGACTCATCTTTTTTTTTAATCACATGGCTCTTCCATTAAATAGTCATTTGATAAATATATAACCAAGTCTAAAACACCGTAGAGAATAAAGATATACAATTTGATGTTCTCAGATGCTGTGCGTGGATCCATGCCAAAGAAAGATCCATACTATAGCTTCTGACCATGACCTCTTGATCTCAAACCTAAGGCGGAGAAGGAGAGAGGTGGCAAATTTCATGATGGAGGTAAAACTGGCATCTGTGGAAGGTCATCCATTAAGTACAAAGTCATAAGAGTCAGTCTTATAGATTTTATTGCACTGTTATGTGAATCTGACAGAAAAATATTTAAAAATAACTTTTTTAATAAAGACACCTCTCAGTTTTAACTAACTTTAAGTTCAATGAATTTACTTTTGTTAAACATTATCACCCAATTACATTTTATTTAATTTTATTGTTGCTTAACATTCTGTGATTGAAATGAGAGTCTGTTATTTTAGATCCCACTGGGAACTAATGATTTTCATCCCTCTTATGGAGATATAAGCCTTTAGCAGAACACACATTAATTGAAATAATCCGCCTAAATTTTACTCGAGACTGTAATCAGAGATTAAATTTCTTTTTTCTAAATTAAATGAAAAATAGGCAAAATGTTCATTAATAGTTAGACTGCTATTGATTTGAGGATTAATTTAAAAGTAGGATAGTAGAAGGAGACTCTGGGAAAAGTAGTATTTAAAACAAATTGCAGAGATTTCAAAAAGATAATAAAAAATTGTTTAAGATTTCTGACAATCTGAATACCAGAAATCATATCTCTTCAAAGTTCTGGAAGCTATTGGCTCCTTTGAGATCTTAGCTTTTTGCTGGTATCATAAGGCTTTGACCTCAAGGCAAAATCAAGAATTTTTGAATATGAAACTTAGAATCACATTACTTGGTGGTAAAGCAATACACTTTATATCTTAATTTTGGTGGTGTTAATGCATCTACTGCTGTATTTATTCTTGAAACTGCAGACACCTTTGCCTGAGTTTTACAAAACACACTCCCAAAACTTGATAACAAAACCAAACATGCTAGTTGTAAGCAGAAAAATGTTGACAAAACTTGTGGTTATGTACAGCCACATAGTTACGTTTGCATTCTGGAAATAGGATGATAACTTTGGACCAGTAGATCCTCTCATGGCCTGACTTTTGTGCATACATTAGATTTCTTGCTTTACAAAACTAGTTTCACGGTTTTAATAGAATGAGAAACTGATCTGACAAAGTGTTCAACATATACCAATACACATCTACTTTTATAGCATTATGTAAATAAGGAGTAGAAATTTGGAAAGTTGAGTGGGACTATATGGGCTACCAAGAAGGTACAAAACATCTTAGGAGTTTTTTGACTGTAGAAAGTGTTAGGAGAGAAAAACTGAGTTATCTCTGTAACAGAAAGAAATTCTCTACAGAGAAAGTATCTCACTCTGCACTTTCCTTGAGAAAGTTTATTCAAAGGGCATGTTGAGTTTCTGTTTTCACTAGGCATAGAAATGCCAAGCAAACACCTCAGCAGATCAAATATCTGTTTAAAATAGAAAATCTCTTCATATATAATTTTTTTTAAACATATCTTGGACCGCCACAGCATAAAGGGTGAGTTACCTGTTTTCTTGCTGTCTCCTATTTATCAAGCTTATTGAAAGATGGGTCAACCATTTAGATCACTGTACCCTTGCCTGCTCTTGATCAGTCTCCTCATGTATTAACAAACATTTGGGTAAAGACATTTTCCATAGACTAGATGAAGGTCCCTGGTCCTCGTGCTTTCTACTTTCATATTTTCTAAAACACTGGAAGTCTTGTATTTAGCAGCTTTAAAGGGCAGACAGTTACATAATTCATTTGTTTGATGATATTAATTCTATCTCTTGTAATATGAATAAAATTCTTTATTTTGTATCCAGTGTAATATGATTTGATATGGTTTCTTTTGCATGTTTTAATTTGAAACATATTTAATATTTTTATTTTATTCTGGTTACATGTATGTAGTTGAATTGGATCTTTTCTATGCATTGAGTTATTTGGGGTTAGATTAAATAAGGTAAAAAGCAAACCCATACTGTCAATATAGACAAATGCCTACAATGTCAGATAAGCTAGAAAAGTAAGGAAAAAACTAAAGAACTGATTTCTATAAAAGAGAGAAAAAAAATAAACATCCAAGAAGGAATAGATAATAATTATTGTGGATCAACAAAAGAAGGAAAAAATAGTTTATCAAAATGGTGAAAACATACACTTCATATTACTCAATGATATTGACTGTTATTATTGGTAATTCTATTTCCAGTGGTACAGCAGATATATCCATATGTGTTCATGTGTGTAAACTCTCTTTCCAGAAATGAGATGGCTTAAATATTTGCTGTAATGTAGTTGTTGCTTCTGTGGAGGATGGGATTCCAGTTTTTCCTCTGTTCTCTTTGGTCTGACCAAACAGGTTAGGGTTTTTTGTAAAAGAAGGTACTGAAGAGCTACTGATCTGTTCCCCTTCATAAATCTCAAAGGCTGTTAACTCCAGTGCTTTAACAAGAAGACTCTTCATTGCATCAGAGCTGTAAGAAGTTCAATTAACCTGTGTTTGTTTGCTCCAATTACTCTGATCTTGATTTTATAATGCTGGAGTTTGGATATGTTGATTCAGGGCATTTTCTCCTCCGACTAGCTTTCTTAAGCCTACAGATCCTTGAGATCTCTTTTATTTTGTGCATATGTTCTTTCTGTCTGTAATCTCTCTTTTGGCTTGGGCAATTGTCTCCAGAAGTACGTCGGGGACACCTGCAGCTTTGAGACTATTCAGGTCAAATATGACCAAAGGTTCTGTTTTGTCCAGGTAAAAAATATTTTAAAGTTGGGGAATATAAGCACAGACTGCCCTGTCATCATAGAATCACAGAATCATAGAACATTTTGGGTTGGAAAGGACCTTAAAAATCATCCTGTTCCATCTGCCCTGCCATGGACAGCGACACCTTCTGCTAGACCAGGTTGCTCAGAGCCCCATCCAGCCTAGCCTTGAACACTGTCAGGGATGGTTCATCTACAGCTTCTCTGGGCAACCTATTCCCGTGCCTCACCACCATCACAGTAAAGAATTCCTTCCTACTATCTAATCTAAACCCACTCTCAGTTTGAAGTCAATCCATCTTGTCCTGTCACTACATGCCAGTGTAAAAAGTCTCTCTCCATCTTTCTTGTGTGCTCCCTTGAGGTGCTGAAATGACACAATTAGGTCACCCTGAAGCCTCCTGAACAAGGCCAATTCTCTCAGCCTCTCATCATGAAAGAGGTGCTTCATCCCTCTAATGAACTTGGTGGCCCTCAGTGCCTTTTACCTCACAAACTGTAGCTGCATGAATGGAACAAAAGGAATACTCTGCACAGCACCAACTTGCCTCTTGTGAGGTGCAGAAGGAAAATATTTAAACTGTCAACATTTTCTACCTGAAATTGTATTTGGTCTTGTTTTTACAATCCTACCCGTCCAGCCAGGACCTTGTTGGAAGATGTTCCTTCAGCCTTTAAAAAGGAAAAGGTGCTATCTTCTTGAGTCGATCTTTTTATTCTTTTCATTTTACGTCTGAATTAAACATTTGTTTAGAAGGCATTCTCTTGGTCCCTTAATGGTTGTATGAACTCAGCTAGGAAGTTAAAGGTGAAAGCTACTAATGCCATTCTGTCAATCACCTCAGTTAGTCACTTGCTCATATTGGACTTCCTTGAAACTGTCTCCTTTGGTCTTTATTACCTGCTTAGACTTTACCCTCCTGTTAACCTTAAAGTTTGTGTCATTTTGATAGTAATGATTCAATAGGGGAAAGATAACATACTACAATTCAAATGAGTATGTAGATAATGAAACAAAGCAACAGTACATGTGTAATAGGTGGTTGTAGTTCTAGAGGGCTGCAAATAATCACTAAGAATATACTGAAGCCTGATTTATTTTGACAGTGACGGACTCATAGGTTAGAAGTTTTCAGATGACCTTCATCTAGTGATAGGTTGTAGATACACTTCTAAAATTGGAATGCAGGGATGTCGTAATTTGTGGCAGTGTCATGTTCATACAGCAGTGTCAAATCTTCCCATGATTTCAGAAGGCATTTCAATGTTTTCAGTTGTGGGTAAATCCATAAGGAGCTGGATTATGTCATGAAAATAATGGTAGGCAGATATGTCTGAAAAAGTAAAGCTGTTAAACTATTGTTTTCTATTCATACAGTTAAAGGTAATTAAAGGTACAAAAGTAAAGTTAAAGGTACAAAAGTAGTTACAACTAAAAGCATTGTGTTAATTCTTCCCTGACAAGGTGACAAAGTCTTTCGGAATCACTTGCTGACAACACAAAATTCATACTGAAGTATCGTGCTTGTGTCATAGTTATGTTTGTCTAAAACTGTAAGTGAGGAAATTTTTGGGATTTATTAAACTGAGAATTAAGTTGGAAAAACAGAAAATCCATTACATATTGAAATAAGGTTACAGTCTCCAAACTTCTGAACACTGGAGGTTTTTCTAGGATGGTTAGGGAACACATGCTTTCATTTACAGTGACACATTTTTTTCTTTAAACTTAGCAGCATATCTTACTTTGTGAATAAGGAACAATTATCTGAGTGAGAGCGCTAGGATTTCTTTCTTTGTGTAGAATAATGTACATTTACACAAATGGATATTGTTCCTTCTGAAGAAAGACAGCATACAAAATTGCTGGACGAAGAATGATAATCTGTCTAATTTATTTTCTGAGAATGTAGCATACTGGTTGATTAACCTTATTGGCATCTCTCTTCCACTCACAGCTCTGGAAAGGGATTAAGTCAGTGACAAAGCTTTTATTTTTTGAGAAAATGCTTGTTCTGATTTTTTCATTGGAAAGCAGAGATAAGCACTACAACTCCATTTGTAGGTATGATTATCCGTGAATGTGAGTGGCATACCTATGTGCATGTGCTTGATATCTAAAATATTTAGGAACTGTGGCAGGAGAGATGGAGGTGAAAAAATAGAGAGTTTCTGATAGGAATGTATCATAGACTCCCGGTAAGGACCATCATTTTGGCTATGCCTGGCAGCATTTTCAGAATGCAGACCGTACAACTGGGATCTGCATATGTGCTTCATTTAAATACAGAATAAAATAGGAAGGTCTAGAGAAATATGTGAGCAATGACCAGTCTCTGTAATTTGTATGGCTTTTGCGTATTTTGTAGAACAAACAGCTGTTGAAATCTGAGCACACAAAATATGTAGTTGGTTTAGTAATGACAAGCAGTGTTAGCACACTGTAATTAACATAGGGTGGTATAATTTATAAGGAATGTACTATGCAGTTTAACAGCAACACAGAGAGAAAAGGAGGAGTGAAATAATTGTTTATCTACAAAATGAAAGTGTCTCTTATCCTTGGATGTAAACATTTTATTTTCAAATGCTCATTACGTTTTTTGTCACTAGCAAAAGACCTCTGTCATTATGAGTTAACACAGTTGCAAGCAAGAGTGAGTCATGAAGACGACCTCTGTCCTTTTGCCTCCATATTAACCTGAAAGGGAAAGTCTCAGCAGACTGTTTTTACTGTACATAATTAAGCAATTCTGAATGCTCAGTGAAACTTGAATGGTATGGCATAAAGCCTGGTAATATGACAGTTAATGAGATGAGACTTAAACTTACCCAGCCTTTATAATAGGTGAAAGCTCTTGCCTTTAGATTGAGGGCAGACATACCCTGAAGTATTCATTAAAAAAGCTGAAAAAACAACAAGGGCACTGTTCTATGTGTCTCTGTTTTATTATTCTCTCCAAGAAAAGAGAAACCAGATGAAATTATTTCTTAATTATATTTACTAAATATCTGTGATAAGCTGTGACACTTGCATTCATGGCAAAGAAGACTAAAAGGAAAACTGCTAACAACACAGGGAGTGATTTATGTTGCTGTATCTTTCTTTCAGAGTCCAAAATATTCAGGCTGGCTGAAGCTACATAGTGAATTTCACTCTATGTCTCTAATAAGATGATATTGTTTTAAAAAGACCTTCTTGTCTTTTTCTTTGCTGTTATTTCTAATTCATATACTAAATAATTTATCTTTTTTTAAGCCTTCTACCTGTCATTGGTGATTCTTGTGTGTTTGCAGCATGATATTCTTTGCAACTATGTATAATACACAGCTGGGGAGGGGATTTTTAAATGAATCACCCAAGTTAGTTGATATTTCTAAAATGTACTATCTGGATTTTTAATATTGCCTAGATTAATATTGGTAAGTATAACTACATGTAGATTGTGTATTAAAAAAAAATAAATCAAGAAGATTTGTGAATGATTTTCTGTTGTCGTGAATGTTTATTTTTATATTAATAATACTGGAAACCTCATTAATTACCTAGGGTTAGCTGGCTTGGTTATGCAACTTTGACTGCAATCACAGAAGTCCAGACACTTTCCCAAAGAAGAAGAGTGACATGACTATGTCTACATCTGAAAACTTAATCAAGGTCAGAGCACCAGGCTTTAATCCAGTAGGCCTACTGAGACCTCACTGGTGTGTTCAAATTAGGGTTTTGGTCTTAAATTGAAGGAGGCAGCTGGGATATATTCTTCTCTACTGCTCTGTTCTACTGGTGCCTTGAACTAACTCCTTTAATTTCTCTCTTAACGTGTTTACATCTCATGAACATTTAGATTTTCTCTTACCTAGGTTTGCTGGTCCTGCTCCAGCTGGACAGATTCTGAGATGCTGCATGGTGACTATCCAGGCCCAGGATCATAGTCTAAATGCTGAAAAAGGTTGTGCTTAAAGATGTAAAGACTCACTTAGTCTCAGGCATATGTTAGTTGTAAGTTCACTGTGTTGTTCAGTAATTCAGAATCCTCAAAATTCAGAGGAACTCTGATGTATTTGGTTGCAGCACACTGTCCCTCCTCCTTGAGTTTTTTTTGGGTTTTTTTGGGGTTTTTGTTGTTGTTTTGTTTTATTTTTTTGTTTTGTTTTGTTTTGTTTTGTTTTGCAAAGATGCTGGTTAATAGGTGGCAAGTAAGTTACACAGAGATTAGTCTATGAGACGTAACCTTCTCGTGATCATGTAGTGACAGGATGAGGGGGAATGGCTTTAAACTGAAATAGAGTAGGTTTAGATTAGATATTAGGAAGAAATTCTTTGCTGTAATGGTGGTCAGGTACTGTAAGGGGTTGCCCAGGAAGCTGTTGATATCCCATCCCTGGAAGCAATCAAGGCCAGGTTGGAGGGAGCTCTGAGCAACTTGGTCTGGTGGAAGGTGTCCTTGCCCATGGTAGGGGGATTGGAACAAGAGGATCTTTACGGTCCCTTCCAACCCAGGCTGTTCTGCGTTTCTATGATTCTATGGTCAATGGTTCATACAAAACTTTTGTCAATTGTTCCAAAAGGAGATTTTTGGAATTGAAATTCTGATCAATAGAGATTATTTTTTGCTCCATGATTTCCTTAAATTCAACAATATTTTTGCAAAACAACCAGGAGCAACACTTTTGTATTTTTCTCAAAGTATTTTTTACAGTTTTACAGAGTACTAAGTACTTTTTTTGACTTTCAGAATTATATTAGTTCAGTGTTTTGTTTCACTGTCAAATTTATAACAAAAATTATTTGTTTTGTTATATAAAATACAAGAAAAATAGCAAATTTATAACAAAAAAATTTGTAAGTCTTATGGTTGTTCTGTAGCAGAGTGATATAGTTCAGAGCTAGACCACTCTGAGGCATTAGGCTTGGATCCAGGAAAGTGGAACTTGAGGCAAGGCTTCTGATGATAACCATGTAAGCCTTGCCTAAGAAAAGGTTGTGGCACTAGGAGTGTAACAGTATTTTTTTGTTTTTCGCTGACATTTGGTGTACACTTCAGGAGAGAAAAATGCCCTTTCCTGTTGAATTGGTTTTTTCCCCTTGATTATTATAAGTGTTGCAAACAGCAAGTGAATTTGTGGAGGAGGGGAACTGAGAACATTTTGAAATTCTTGAAAGGTTAATTGCACTATTTATAGACCTAACTGCAAAGGGAAAAAACTCTCAGTGTGACCCAGCAAGGTCAGCGTAGTAATAGCAACCTAAATGGAGCTCTGACCAGTCATGAATTACTGTCTGTGATACTGGGAATGCTGACAGTTCAATCACAGCACTGTTTCAATAGAGAACTCCATATATTTAAAGCGCTGATACTGTTTTCCCTCTAAATGACAGGCTTGACAGATGGGCCGAAAGCACTGCAGACATTTGAACAAGGAAATAGAGAGGGAGCCTGCTGGAAGCAGGGCTTCACGCAGCCAGCCGCGGATGATGAATAGAGTGTGATTGTGTCTGACAGGTAGTAATATAACTATTCATTCACCACAGAACACCTGGAGCACACTATATTAAATGGTACAAGATGGAGAGATTCTGTGACAGGAATGGGAAGCGTGAATCCCATGCTGAGTTGAGGTACAGCAATATAAAAGGTCAGGGGTCGTGCAATATAAACTCCCTGAGAAAAGGATGTAATTAAATTATTTGCTTACTAAAGTCTTTCTAATGTTTTGCTAACATGTTGCCAGGATCATTATTTCAGCATGTCTGTGCAGCTGAAAGGAAAAAGGCAAATGCTGCTTGCTGACTACTGTGCTCCCGTTCTGTGTTCAGAGGCTTGCTAATCAAAATGCCATCGTTATTACACAAAGCTACATCAGAGAGCAGGGATGACGAGGGACAGAAATGCATTGTCCTGATAGTCCTAGATGCTGTGTGTGCTGTGTTTTGTCTCCTATTTTGAAGCTTGTAGCTGACCTTATTTTAGGACATTCAGGGCCAAAAATCTGTTGTGCTCGGCAGGCCCCTGGAGAGTTAAAAGATATTGCCCTCATGGATAATGTGGGCTCTGGAGCTGTGTAACATCACAATTTTGTTCTGTTTGAGCTGAAAGAAGCTGCCATTTTCACCTTATGATGCAAGTGTTATTCAAATCCAGAGAGACTTTATTCTGCTAATATTTATTTTGTTCTGTTTCTTTACTGATAAGCAGATCATGTCTTGCTAGGCAGGAGTGTTAACCAATTTTTTTCAGTATATATGTCATTGATAACTCATAAAATGTAATGAAAAAATGCAGTGTTCTTTTGAAAATATAGACAGGTAATGCACATATCATCCCTTCACTTGAGTATCCAAATGAGGACTTGACTTTTGCAAGCATAAGTGAAAGAGCAAATAAGAAATACAAGCAGGTTTAAATTTTATTCATTTATTTATTATTTCCTTTACAGAGAATTTGGCACATTGTGTAATTAGAAATGTTACTGTGGACATTGTCATGTGTGTTATTGTTGTCATTTGCTCTTAGATGGTTGAAAAATGCTGAATAGAAGTGTTTACATAAAAAATATACTACTTTTGTCAAAATTTCAATGTCTAGTGAAGGTATTGATATTTTTTTTAAACTCAAAAGCATCAAAACAGTGAAATACTTAAAAGCACTCTACCTTTTATTAGTTGAAACCCCTACTTTTGTGTTAGGAACTTGAGACATATAATTTAATTTTATCCCTCACAATTCATACATTATTAGACACTATAGAGATAAATTATTTCACATTAAAGAAAAATAATAGAGTGTATAATATTAATTTCTTATTTCTGGATTTTTTTTCCTTTTATATATGCTAAAATTTTAAGTATTTTTTAATACTGGTGTGCCATAAAAATCCAAGCTACATTGTGCCATAGATTGGACATTGCTTCATTTTTTTAATGTAAAATAGCTAGTAAGGTGAACCTTCTACTCAGTGTAGTTGAACTCTTCAATACCTAAATCCACTCTGTTTCATTTTTTGCTTCTACTTTACCTCCATATAGTATTATAGCAATACTGACATATTTTAAATTATTTTGAAATTATCATGAAAAATGTTGCTTTTGATTAGTCAAACACCATGACTGAGTGATATTCTTTTAGCATTTCTTCAACTTAGGCAATCATTTCAGATATCTCATGCAACATAATCAAAAGAACCATAGTTTTGGAAATATCCGATGACATGACTGCTGTCTTAGGAAGTCCATGCGAAATAAGGTTGTCAATTTTCCATAGGTGTTTATTCAGTAACTTTCATCTCATATTAATTTTGCTTTCTTTATTTGCTAAATTCTCTTACTAGGTCAGTTACCATCTGAGTGCTTACTTAGTGACCTTTCCTGAAAGCAGAAGATATAGCAGCCACTTGTTTCTTTCTCTTCTCCTTGCATTTCCAGATCTAGTAACATAAGTAGTAAGGATAACAGTAAACAACCAAACATAATTAAAAAGAAGAAAAGTAAAACCCACCACTTTTTGTACAACACTTTTTCCCTACAGATTCAGTATTCTTTTTTCATGAAAATAAAATATAAAAAGAATTGTTCTACATGCTGAGAAAATTAAAGAAACTGCTCTTGAACCTTCTACTGAGAAAGTTTGTAAGAGTTGGTGTACTTGGTCTCTGTCAGGGCGTGGCCAAATACATTGCAACTGTCAGGACACCTCTGTTTCACCAGAAGGATTCATCACAGTTGAACATATGTTGAATTGTTTTTCTGAGAAAAAAACCTGCACTACCAGTTTGTCTACTGCTTATTAATTTTCTATTCTGTCTCAGACCTTGTTGCAGGCTAAATTCTAATTCTGTTGGATCATCAGAAATGGATAATGAAGTTAAAACATAATTGACAAACAAAATGTTTGGTTGTTTGTTTAAATTATTTTAGGCAAACTGAGCAGCATTGGAGGCCATTGTCCATCATCAGTCTCAGAATATTTACATGACGTGTTTGTAATTCTACACTGAGGTTGCACTTCCCTTGAAGGTGTTTTTAGCACGTGTTTATTGCACTGTTTATTCTGGTAAAGAGTTTATCCCAATTTATTGTAAATTACTAGAAATCTGTCTCTTACATTAATTTGCTTGCTTTACTTAATAAGAAAAGTGACAATCACTACAAAGGGATTATTTGCAGTATAAGGAACACAGGCAATATGTACAACACTGTCACCAAGGATGAGAGAATTGCAAGAATTTCTGCTGAGGGAATTGAGGGCAACTGTAACCTTACATTAACAGAATCTTAATCACCAAGTAACATTGTTTTGCCAGGAGCAGAGATACTTTTTTTCCTTTCAATGTTTGAAAATTTCTTTCAGTATTAAAGGAGTTTGCAGACAGTGCTGAAAAAAATATACTTGATAAATCCATTGTCTTTTGTGGATATTTAAAAACTCTCTAGCAGAACAAAGAAATCATAAACTCAATAGAATCATTAATTTAGTATTTTGCAGTAGAATGAAGTCACAAAAGAAGGGAAAATTGATCTTTTCTAGTGAGAGACTTACATTAATTTTGCTTTTCAGTGTCTGTAAGAAGTTATATGGCAATAGACACCAAAACAATGAGTTTATGTATGGTTTATGAAGACTGTTGTGGCTACAAAAAATTAAAGAGTAAGCCATAAAATTAAGATTATCCTCCCTATATACAATATAGTTTTTCCTCAGGTAGAAAAATGTACTCGACTTTCATTCCAGTCAGTTCTTTCCTTAACAGTGGAAAAGGTTTATTCATCTTTTTCCTTTTCCTAGAGTTCTGTATGCCACAAGCAAAACTTTTGCTCTCACCGTGTTTGTGCAACTATCAACATCACTGCATGTCCACATAAAAGGACCTTTTTACTACTATTTTCATGCTTCCCTACAAAGATATGAGAAGTTAGAAAAGGTGATAAGTCTGTTACCAGTATCTCTGGTTCCATGTCTGTGCATATATGTAAAGGACAGCAATGATTCAAAACAATTTTTTGTCTTCTGATTTTAACTATCTGATGAGATACTCAGATGACTTTGTCAGTCATCTGACAAATGGTTCAATTCAAGGTTGATACTTGAAAGCTGAATATGTTTATTTTCCAGAGCTCCCCTATGTACAGAATGTCTTTGCATTTCTTTTGTGTTTGCTGCTAAATTGGATGTTGGAATGCGTACGGCATGTGCTCAACATTCTATGACCAGAAGACTATTACCATCTACTGAATAGACTGGTGCATAGAGATTCAGGAGAGCTGAAATTTTCATTGACCTATCAATTGCCCAAGAGGGCAACATATCCTATGTTCCCATCAATGTTTAAAACTGTGATTGAGGAACTTCCTTGACAGCGAGTGTTCATTCTGCAGGTATCTGCCCTAACTGTGCAGCTTAAATGTAAAGATCACCTTGATATGATCAGAACCATGTGACTGTAAATATGTCTGTTCAGGATTCATCAAATCATGCAGATAGTTTTTCAACTGCATTTTCTGTAAGTCCTTAATACTATTAATATTCTCATTTCCCAGATTATTTCAGGACAGAATCAGACTCCTTAAAGATGTGTTTTCTGGATCTGTTCAGAGAAGGAAGAAGAGCAGAAAGAAGAGGTGTGATGTGGTGGAATGTAATGCTCACTTTTACATAATAATCTATTACTCATCCAAATATGGAAACAGTAACTACTGGATAAAAGGAACATGAGACTTGCCTCTTCTGGTGAGTACAGTAATAAGTAGTTTACAAAACTATACCATTCTGCATTGCTCAGTTCATAACAGCTGTAGGGCCAATTCCTTTCTTTGAGTAATAGTGTGTTTGCTACTTTGGACATTCTCTTGGTAGTTCCAATATGTGTATTGAGCTTAGACTTAATTTAGACATTTTTTCCTGGTTGCTTTTCTGATAGTCACTAGACAGTGACCTCTAGTAACATGGCTTTCTTGTTGATAGTTCAGAGGCCAAACTGCTAAGGATCTTATCCAGACGTTATTTGTCACCAGTGAGGGGAAGGAGAGTATGTGGAATTGACTGAAAGTCTGTGGGTCTCATCAAACTGTTCTCTGATGTCAGGGGAATGGTCCTATCAGTTTGCTTACCAATTTATAACATGGTTAAAATGTTTGTTGTTTTTTTCTTTCTTTTTAATAAAAAAATGCAAATGCTGTACTTTCAGCGTCCCAGAAATATTATTCTATGTCTGGGTAAGACAGCTAAGCTGTTGAGTATAGTCCAAGTGGTATGTGCAGGCCATGTTTTGGCCATGCTTTGGCTGAAATAACAAGAATGTTCTTTACCAAAGACAGTTTAGCCAATCCTTCAAAAACACAAGAAGTATGCTATGTCTGACAGATGTTTCACCTGGTGGGAGAGGTCTCAGCTGACTGGAAGCTGACCAATGTTGTCCCAATTGTCAAGAAGGGCAAAAAAGGAGGATCCCAGAAATGACAGACCTGCCAGTATCACTTCAGTGCCCACTAAAGTCATGAAAAAGCTTATTTTGGGTGATATTGAAAAATACCTGGAGGACAGCATAGTCATCAGTCACAGGCAGCATG